>JAQGAY010001775.1:0-12854 GCA_034698085.1 Polydesmus angustus
TACAGGGTGTCCTAGAAAGCCTACAGTTACTTAATGAAAGCAGCTGTTAATATTAAATATAGGGTGTTCGTTGGGTGACGATAGTTTTGAAACGTAAATAAATCAGACGAATTTTAATGAAAGTGCATTATTTTTTTTAAAAATTTCCATTAATTAACACTTCCCATTTAATAATAAAAAACAATTTATAGAATATAACCTCTACAACTGAGTCGGCACGTGTTAATGCGCTCGAGGAAATTTGCATTAATCCTATGGTAGATGCCGACACGGGCCGAGATGCAGTCGGCAGGTGCAGGCTGGAAGTCCGCAAAAGCTTTAGCCGTCAAAGTGAGAGCACGTTTACACGTGCCGACTCAGTTGTAGAGGTCGCATTTCAAAAATTGTTTTTTATCATTAAATGGGAGATGTTAACAAATGTAAATATATAAAAAAAATCATTTTCATTAAAATTCAAATGATTTAATCATTTTTCAAAACTATCGTCATCCAACAAACACCCTATATAAACATTTACCTGCAAAGGAACATTTGGCGCTGTAAAAGGCCCTTCCGCTTTTACTTCCTGTTGCATTTTCTCTATCAGGGATACGCAGCTTCACAGGCAGAAAAGCAAATGCCAGCTGTCGATGTTTAGTGTTGTCCTCTCTAAAATCTAAATTTCATTTTTATAATATACACACCTTATCTACGTTCGAAATTTCACCGTATTCAGGAGCGTTTTTACTTGGAAATATACATTTTATCTAATCTCTTTGTTTACACCAAAAATCAGATTTTTTTCCCCTTCAAAATTTCGCAAAATTAGAGAAGTTGCGAAAAAAAAAATCGAGAGTACATTACTACACTACTACGCTAAAATAGTGTGCTCTGACGTCACGATCGCTGCTAGCGTGACCTTACATTTTTGTGTAGCGTCAAGCTACCGTATGAAGTACGGTAAAGTCGCGCATGCGCAGTAAGAGCGATTTCAACCTTTTTCAGTCGCGCATGCGCACTAATAGGCCTTGTCGTTTGTTTTTAATCAGATTGCATAAATGGTCACTAGATGGCACCAGTGGTTAACGTGTTACACTAAAATCTTTTTTCGCAACTTCTCACTACATTAATACGCTAGTACAGTACAATTTTTAACGTACTAACGTTTAGTGTAGTAACGTGTTTCATTTCGCAACTTCTCTATTATTATTTTATTATTGAACAATAAGATTTTAATATTTGGCTAATGTTTTACATGGATTCGATGACCACTTTAAAGGTCAACGCGTCGTTTTTGAGCGCGAACAACGCCGCTTTCACGTCGCATAAACCCACCGCATAACTTTTCTCCTCGACGATGTTTTTCTCTACCGTTTTCGTAACGTTGTACTCGGGGTCATTAGCATTGGTCAAGGTGACGGTGGTGCGATGAGGAAAGCTTCCGCTCAGCTCAGCATCGAACTCTCCGCTTAAGAAACTCACTTGAACCGTCAATCCGGCTCTTTTGTACTTTCCAACCCCATCTAAATACACGTGCAGTTGCACCCTGTATCCACTCGGCCCAGTGTAGAAGTACGGGCTCTCCTGGTACTGGATTAGCCCTTCTCGTTCCAGCCCTTTCCTCTCTGTATACTTATTGATGGTCCAATTCAAAGTCCCGTCGTAGGAGCGGACCATTTGGGTCATGGAAGGGGCCTCGATGTACACCTCTACCAGGAAGTGTTCGTTGAGGGAATCCCTACTATGGAACTTTGTTAGCGTGTAGTTAAATCTCAATTGCTGACTGTTATTTTCTCCGAACAAATGGAAAACGTTAAAGCAAACCCAACTTTTCATAGCTGCATGTTTATGCGTGCTTCTCCATCGATAGTACACATTGGGCATGGACTTAAAATCCCGGAAGAACTTCTCTTCGTTTTGGTACTCCAATTGCAGGGAGAAGGTGGGGTGGCCGTGGTAGTCTTGGCCGATTTTCACTCGACCGACCACCGGATATCCGCTCCACTTGAACCACTCACCTTCCGTCGCTCGTCCAACCACTTCCCACTCAACATCCGGTTTAAAACGATTTTTCCTGATCAAAGCGAAACAATTCATCTATACAACGATGATAGTAAATTTTAAAAAGGGGTTATGTCCATCTAATTTAAAAAGGACTTAAACCTTTTTTTCCGTCTTAATTGGTTCCCTTGATTTTTGCAATTTCTATTTAAATTTTTAAAAAATATATATATTACTAAAAATAATAAATAATAATTAAAATTTTGGGTTTGGTATTTCCGGTCCACACTACCGTTTCGATCTGCATGCTCAGCTGCTGCAATTGCGTCTGAATATTTTGGTCCTTTTTCTCTAAGATGTCCATCAATAATTCGCTTTTGCTTTCCATTTGCAGAAGTTTGTCCCTGTTTTCTTTGACACCGGAAATGAGACTATCCGCACTTCCCATGTCACCTTTCGTTAAAAAAAAAAACAGGATTAATTTTAAGAATTTGTGAAGTTTAGGGTGTTCGTTGGATGACGTTAGTTTTGAAAGATAAATAGATCAGTCGAATTTTAATGGAAATTAATTATTTTTTTTAAATTTACATTAATTAACACCTTCCATTTAATAATAAAAAACGATTTTTAGAATATGACCTCTACAACTGAGTTGGCACGTATTAGTGCGTTCAAGGAAATTTACATTAATTCTACGGTAGATGCCGGCACTTGCCGAGATGCAGTAGACAGGTGCAGGCTGTAAGTCCGCAAAAGCTGTAACCGCCAAAGTGAGCACGTTTACCCGTGCCGACTCACTTGTAGAGGTCATATTCTAAAACTCCTTTTTCTTATTAAATGGGAGGTGTTAATTAATTTAAATTTACAAAAAATAATTCATTTTCATTAAAATTTAACTGATTTATTTATGTTCCAAATATAACGTCATCTAACGAACACCCTATAGAATTTGAATGAAAATACTTTGAATTTTGTAAATCTTTTGCCTGAGTTTGATGAGGTCGACGCTGAGTTCGAGGGAGAGACCACTCACTTTCTCCTCTATATTTCTCACTCTCTCTTCTAATTTCACTCTCTCCTCTCTTCCCTCTTTCTCCGTGTCCATCTTCTGCTTCAACAGCTTCAGCATCTCGTTCTTCAATTCCACCGGCTGAACATTTAAATCACGCGTTATTTAATACAATTTTAAATTAGTACGCTTATATAGAGAGATGTTTACCTGCGCAACTGATCCGCTTTGAGAAGCGACCGGAAGTGGGCTTTCCTTATTCTCACCGCTCGACATCTTTTTTCAAGCGTTGAAACCTGTTGGAAATTCTAAATTAGTTAGCAAAGTTTTTTTTTGGTTCTCAATGTTCTTATTAATGGCGATTGTGCGGGCACACTGTACGTTGCGCGAGTAATAGTTGCCTTAAACTGTGTTCGTGCATATTCTTATAATTTAAAATTTTGTTTTACGCGAGGGTTTATTCCATCAAACTTAAATTTTCGCGGATATAAAATTCAATTTTACGCGGGTTCTTATTTATTTATACTAAATTTGCGCGAGTTTTAGTTGTCTGAAACGTATCTTTTTAGCGCGTGAAACTCCGTTTACCCGAGTGTTTATTACTTACAATTTCATTCGCGTGAATTTTATGCAATTGAATCTCGCGCCCTAATCCAGATGTAATTGTAGGACGTAAACTTAGTACGCACCCTGTACGCTCGCCTTGAGTGACGTCATCCCCGCACTCCAGCGCACGTTACCACGGGAGACGCTGTAAACAGTGCGTGCGGGTGATTATTAAGAAGGAATAGATTAATTAAAAATATACTAGTCTTGATTCTTGATACGCGATACTTGATTAATCTTGATTTTGTATTGTTTTTAGTGACGTTTTTTTTAATATAATTATTATCGATGTGAAATTATTAAATCTTAAGTGAACGAAATAGTTAATAGCAAATAATTCTTACCTCAAAAAGGTGTATTATTTTGGTTAATCCGTATTTTAATCCTGTATTGTATTGTATAGGCTACGCAGACGAATAGATTGTTAAAACCTTCGAAAACGACTGTTGCTAACGCAAGTGGAGAGAGCAATAGCAACGTTGGCAATAGTGAGTGAGAGAGTGATTCAGTGTGCGTGTGCTGTTGCTACTCCACGTGTACGCGAATGACGTAGAGGGTGAGCAACAGGCTGCTTCCACTCAGCGAGCGAGGGGTACAAGTGCACGCTTAAGGGGTCATCGACCTACATCAGGGTCGAGAGAGAGAGGGAGGGAGGAATGACGTCACTCGCTGACCCTGAACAAGCTTTGTTTACATCTCCATCCGCATAATCCCAATGTGCAAAGTATCACAATAGCGTTAAGGGAGGATTACACTGTACATTAACTAAACTTATTTATGTAGGGAAACTTTTACTTTTAAGAATAAAACTAACAAACTTTATAAGAAAATTTTATTCTTTTTTTTTTTAATAAGGAAAAACAAAAAACTAAGTTATAAAAAAAATTTTATGAAAAATTTTTAATAAAAAAAGTCAGTACCGGTAGACTTTTTTATGGAATAAATTATTTTTTTAATTAGCTGCAAAAACAAAATAATAAAATTGTAAAACCTTTTTTTTTTTTTTTTTTTTGAAAATTAATTAATTTTTTTTTTAATACAATTGAGAGCGAATAATTATTATGAAGCAACTTCGTAGACACGTGACGCGGGTATTGAAAGAGAAATGTAGTGAGTGAAAGGTTGAAGGTCGCTTTCAGTATCACAACAATGATAAGGGAGTGCGAGCAAGCGCTTCCTGGTGAGGGATAGTATATAGGAGGAGAAAAAAAAAAAAAAATAGATGATGACGTCATTATAAAGTAACACGTGGTTGTGTTTACAAAAATAATTATCTCGAATTTGAACAGCAGCGATGTTTCTTCATAACAAATACACGCATTATTATCGTTTAATTCGTATAGTCGTTCGTGTATTATTTTTGTCAACAACAAAAAAAAAAATAACAAATTTTTTTCCCCTCATTTCACATAAAAAATAATTTGCGATTTTCGAGTTTTGGCTCTTCTTTACTATAAATACCCATTTACTTTTACTGTACAACCTTATAATTTTTATTATGTGTTATAAAAAATTTGACGAAATTAAAATATTAATAATTTTGTTTATATTTCTGTCTCCTGTAGCTGAGTCTGATCTCCTGCTCATCTTCTCCACCAGAGGGCACCTTAACCAGGTCTGAGAGGCATTTCTGAGGTAATTTACAGCACAAAAATAATGATGGTAAGTCCGCTTAGTCGGCTTTTTAATACTTTATTAGATGCGCGTAAAAATCCATTGGCAACCGGAAGTAGCTCCACTAACCAGTATCTTATTATTGCACTTGGTTAGTGTCAGCTTCTTCCGGCATAATGTTTCATCTGTGTTTTTTTTAGTGGTATCTTTGTGTAAGTGAAGTGTATGTCTATTGTTTAGTCTACGAAATACGTTACATGGCTAAAGCCCAGCACTAATAACACTGTTTCCCCACTGCTCACGGGACAAACTGCAGGGCATATCGTGCTTAGGTTTTTAGGGGTTAAGATGCTGACCGGAAGGGTGATTAAATTTTACCTTGCGAAAATGGTTCTTTCAAGTTTTAAAATCAGAAAACAATCAACTGTTTTTCAAATGTTATCCATTTGATTTCTAATATTTTTTTAAAATTTATTATGTGTAATTGGATTTTTAATTAGGATGTGTTTTTTAAACATAATTAACATGTGTTTAAATTTTTTCGTGAGATAAGAAAAATCTTTTTTTTTTTTGGAGATTTTTTATTTTATTTTGAGATATTTATGTTTTTTAAAATTTTTTTTTTTTTTTTGAGATTTTTATGTTTTTTAAATTTTTTTTTTTTTTTTTGAGATTTTTATGTTTTTTGAATTTTTTTTTTGTTGAGGTTTTTATGTTTTTTAAAAATTTTTTTTTTTTTGAGATTTTTATGTTTTTTGAAATTTTTTTTTTTTTTGTGTTTTTTTTGTTTTTTAAAATTTTTTTTTTTTTTTGAGATTTTTATGTTTTTTAAAATTTTTTTTTTTTTTTTTGAGATTTTTATGGTTTTTGAAATTTTTTTTTTATTTTGAGATTTTTATGTTTTTTGAATTTTTTTTGAGATTTTTTTTTTTTTGAGATTTTTATGTTTTTTGAGCATTTTTTTGAACGTTTTTTAAGAGAATAAATTGTATGTGAATATCATGTGAATTTGAAAAAAATTTGCTGCAAAAAAAAAAAAAAAAAAACAATAGTAAAATTTAAAAAAAACATGTTTTTGAAAATGAAAAAAGTATTCGTATAATTTTTTTAAATTGCAATTGAGAGCAACTTCATAGACGCATCATAAGGGTATTAAGAGAAAAGTGTAGTGAAAGGATGTTTTTAAATTTGCTATTTTATTTTTTTTATTGCTTTCAATATTTAAAATAGTATTTTATTTAAAGCCATAATATGGTATCTCCAGGTGTGAGTACGTTTAATTACATGGCTGTGATTGCCACATTTAACACGAAAGCGTCATTCTCTATCAAATATAAAACTTCTATGTTGTCGCACAAGTCAATCTCGTATTGTTTCTCATCGACAATGTTTTTCTCTACCGTTTTCGTAACGTTGTACTCGTTGTCATTGCCATTAATCAAAGTGACGGTTGTGCGATGAGCAAAGTCACGGCTCAGCTCAGCGTCGAACTCTCCCGTTAAGAAACTCACTTGAGCCGTCACTCCACTGGTTTTATACGTTCCAAACCCATCTAAATACATTTGAAGTTGCACCCTGTAGCCCTTTGGTCCGGTGTAAAAGTAAGGGCTCTCGCAGGCCGCTACTAAATTCCCTTTGGCCAGCTCTTTCCGCTTCGAAAACTTATCGATGGTCCAATTGAGACTTCCGGCGTAGGAATGGACTTGCTGAGCCCTAGCAAAGGACTCCACGTAAATCTCAATCTGCCCTTGGTTCCTTAGCTTACTCTCACCTTTTGATATCCTGTGTTCGTAGGTCAAAGGTGAAGTGTTGCCGAACAAATAAAAGGCGTTGACGCAGGAAGATCTGAGCACGCCCATTCCGTCGCCGTATCTTATGACGTAATAAACGTTGGGCAGAAGCTTGAATTGAGCCTTAAACTTATCCTCGTTTTGATAGGCCAAGTGCAGAGTGAGGCGAGCGTCGCCGTTTCTTTCGTACGACGTTTCCAGGCGAGATAAGACCGGATATCCCGGCCACTTGAACCACTCGCCCCACTGTTCCACTTGCCCACCGAACATAATATTACTACGCTGACCCACGCTATTGGTCGGTTTGTACTTATCATTTGCATCGATCAAATCAAAACACGTCAACTGAAAATATAATATAAATTTTAAGGGATTGTATTGAGAAGCTGCACTTGAAAGTGAGTAAACTCTCATGGAGTGCTATCTTTCTCTATGTTTTAATTATGGGATAAAAATTTCATCCCACTGACTCTATAATATGGCGAGAGAGAGATGGCGCTCCATGAGTGTTTACTCACACTCAAGTGCTGTCTCTGAATACAACTCTAAGGGCGGTATTTATAGTCGCTATATGAGAGTGAGTGGCATTCATACTTAATTTTATTGAGTGTGAGTGACACTCACACTTATGTAAATACAGCCACACTTGAGTCAAACTCATATTCTTTGAGCTGAGAGAGAAAAGAACTCAACTCAAATTGAGTATGTAAGTTTTTCACCTTGAGATACACTCACACTCAATCCACGCACACCGCTGGAAACACAGTGTGTTGAGTGTGAGTGACACTTACACTCAAGTAGCGACTACGAATTTAACTTTAATTTAACATTGTAATTGAAGAGAATGGAATCGAGAGATTTTAATTTAATATTCTCAACGGTAACTTACTTCCGGTTCAATCCGCTCTGTTATCATTCGAACGTTTTTGTCCTTTTTTTCCACCATCTCCACCATTAACGAGTGGCACTTGTTTTCCAGTTTCTCGATCTTATCTTTGTGTTCATCGTCACTCACTGATTCAAAAGAAAAGGGCATTTAAAAATCAAAGGGCCGAGAGGGACCATGGGTTAGGTGTCCTACCGGTTACCTTTCATTTCCGAAATCTCCTCTTTCAATTGTTTCGTCTCCTCTTTGAGCTTAGTTATCTCTAAGAGTAGTCCTGAAGCGAAAGTGTTCACTTTCTCATCGACATTCCTCAATCTCTCTTTTTCATCTTGATTTTCTTTCTCCATTTCCATCATCTTCTGTCTCACCATTTCCATCAATTCGCTTTTTAACGCTGACATCTTCGATTAATTAAAACAATAATTTTATTTCGTGGCTGTTAAATACGGTAGTAAAAGTATACATACTGTAATAGGAGGTGACTTAAAAATTACCTCGGCAGTGGGTACTTGTTCGCCATGCGGCCGCTCCTTTTTATTCGTTTCCTCCTTCCGCTCATTG
Source organism: Polydesmus angustus (assembly GCA_034698085.1). NCBI lineage: Eukaryota > Metazoa > Arthropoda > Diplopoda > Polydesmida > Polydesmidae > Polydesmus > Polydesmus angustus. The sequence continues at coordinate 8,447 of JAQGAY010001775.1, forward strand.
CATCCTGCTTCTAAATGCTCCTACATCGTTGAAATAATTATTATAACGTCTTATTTGAAATTTTTAAATCTTACTTTAAAATCTTTGAAAGGGCCGATGTATTCGCATCCGGTTTTAGAGCACTGCACTAGCAACTGTTTTACTCTTTCTGCGAATCGATCATCTTGGTTTTCCTGAAATTTTGCGTATAAAAGTTGGACTAAGTTTGTTGGAAAATGATATTTATTTGGACAACTTAACTAGGCCCGTGATATGTTTTTTGCACACTGGACACTTCCAATTTTTCTCCTTTTTATGTAGAACGTGCTTGCATTTGAAGCAGAACTTGTGCTGGCAATCGTCGGGCATGAAGTGCTGCACGAGAACAGCGCTGCAGCGTACGCACTTGTAGTCGGCTATATCCATCCATGTGAAGTGAGGAAAGATATCTAAGAAATCTTCGTCACTGTCTAAAACTTTTAAAAAAAATTTAATAATTTTAATGTTATTTATTAATGATTTTGTGATATTAATTAGAGGGACGGCATTACCTGCTGAGTGGGCGGTGGCCATCTTCAACTCTTTTCTTTACAAAATGTATACCTATACAGTAGATTTATTTTGATTATTCTGTTGAGTTAAACTTTTATTGCAATGTGAGATAGGGACACTCGTCTATAAAAATATGCATATTTGTATTATAATCATAATAATAATCCAATCATACTTAACACTTATAATTAGTATGATAATGATTTAAAAGTGTTATACATGCATTTACCATGCAGTTTTACAACATATAATATGTTTGCTTACGTGTACGCGTGTCCGGTTGACTCGTTGATCAATCTGCATTATATGACGTTCAAGATGGCGTGCTGTAAGCTCCAGCTTCTCTCTGTTTCCCGTTGCGTTTAAAACAATAAGTTTAATATAATTTCTTACCTTTGAAAATATTATTATTCTTAATAAATTATAACGAGAAAATCTTTTTCAAACTTTCTCACGCACTAGAGAGTGAGTGTGAGAGTACGTTACACTCAAACAGCAAAATTATTGATGTCAACTGTTGCTTCCATTATGGTATTTGAAGGGAAGGCTGGGTTACACTCACGAGAGAGATGGAGAGAGTGAGTGTGAGACATGATGAAAAGGGACGAAGGTTGCCCATGTTATCGCGATGTACTTTAGAAAGTACAGATAAGAGAAGGGTGGGCAGAGAGAGGGAAGGCAGGATGTAATGTGAGTGGAATTGTGACGTCATTATAACTTGACGGGCTGCCAAATATGTAAATTAATATTATGCATCACAGCTGATGAAATAATCCATTTTTTTAATTTATTGCTAAAAAATTAAATAATAAGTAGGCTAATACCGGTAATGAGTAAATTTTAAATTTCTTCCTTAAAAAGGAGAACACAATACAGTAGTGATTGTACGAGGCGTATTTTTTATTAAAGTTAAAATGATTTTTTTAAATTTTTTTTTTTTTTACATTTTTAAAAAAAATAAATTACAGGCTTTTATAGGTGAATATGTCAGCTATTTTTCCATGCATTTGCCTTTCCGTTTTATGCAGGTTTTGAGCCGTTTTACAAGGTTTTCGCGACTTTCTACAAAGAAATTTTACTCCGTTTCCGTCTTTTAGCTTATAACTTTTTTTTTCGTCTCCTTCGTCAGTTTAATTTTTCCCCCAACCATATGAGTCTTAAGATATTATCAATATAATTATAGAAATTGTTGGCTAAGTGAAAATGGCAAGCGTGGACAATGTCGTAGTGACTGATCATATCAAGTCATAATTATTATCTCACGAAATATTCATTCTGCTTATCTAACTTTTGGCCTAAAATAGAAAAAGAATCCAAAACTCTTTCAACATCCAACTTTTGTTTTTAAAAATGTGAAAATAAATTTAGTTAATAATTATAATACGATCTTTGGATATATCTTCGAGTTCTGCGATGTCGAGGTTTTCTCCACATGTCAAGGTTTCCATCACATGTCAAGTTTCCTTCACATGTTAAATTTCCTTCACAAGTCAAGTTTCCGACACATATAAAGTTTTCTTCACATATAAAGTTTCCTCCACAAGTCAAGAGATTATTATTATTCTTTTTTTTATTTTGTGCTCTTGAAGGTTTGGACACTTGCACGGTATTATTTGTCTTCATTTTGAAGAATTTTTCCTAAAACGGCAAATCCAGTTGTTTTCAAACACTTCCAATAAATTAAGCAGTATAACGTCAGACCTTTTGTATTTTATTTCAACGATTCCTAAATCCTTCTTAAAAATATCTCAAAATTTCCAAGTGAGATGCGATGTTTGGGAAATGTGCTTCGCCTATGGAAGACCAATTTTGTGATTCTCGAAATTAAGTCAATAGTAATAAAACGTATTAACTATCTACCAGTACTCTATAGATCAAAGGTTACTCAAGTATGGGATGGACATCCACAGTGGACCATAACATGATTTTTGGGGGTCATCAATAAGTTACTTTATTCAATCTATTTTTATTTTTTTTAAAGAAAAAATTGTATTAAATTTTTTCATTTTCTTAAAATGAATTTCACTGCCTACCTGAAGCATCATTATGCAACCGAAACCACCTTTGAGGCCGATTAAAAGTGGTCTTCCAATAGAATCTATTGTTTAAAGAAAAACATCATTATTTTAATTATATTTAACTTTTAGTTTTCTGACTAAGAAATTTTTAGCTAGAATTCTATTTACTACGAGTAGATTGGAAATGGGAGCAAACATTGAAGTGGTCAGTTATTAGAGGTGGTCTCGAAATGAGAGTGGTCTTCACTGAGAGGTGTGGTATGTTTGAGGAAGTTTGTTTCTAATAAAAATTAGAGAGAAAAAAAAAATGGTTGTTTTCAATTGATAAAAAGTGTTGATAATTGGAATCATTTTAAGGAATTTCGATATCTGTTATCAATGTTTATTGATTGTAAACAGTAGTAAAAAGTGAGCGCAATGCCACGTAGCTATGTATGACGTCAACATTACAGTAGTACGTGAATTACGCTGCCACGCATTGACTTCATTATTATTAATTTGCTTTTTTTCTTTTCTTTGGTTTAAATTTTTAAAAATTAGAAAATATTAGGTTCTATTAAACAAAAAAAAAACCACACAAAAATTTACAATAATTTTTAAATATTTAAGAAAAAGGTGAATAAAAATGTTTAATTTGTTATGGTATAATTTATTTTATATTATGCTATACGGTACTAAATTAAATTTAAGAAAACAAAGACCAAATTAAGAATATTCTCGCCTTAAATGAAGAGAAAAGTGCAACAAATTTCTTCAACAAATTCGCAGCTAAATTTTGTTACAACTTGTAGCAAACAATAACCAACTTTCACTAACGTTATCTCTTAACATTTATTCCATTTTTATAATATTTTAATTGTCAATATTTTATCAAGAGCAGAAAAATTGATAATCTTTGTATTAATCAATTCTAAAAAGTGATAACCATTTCTTTTATTTTATTTGGCCATTGGTGAAGAAAAATACATTTTTAATCGCAAAATTATTACATTAAAAAAATTATTGTAACCTATACATAAAAAAAAAAATTGCTTTTATTTTGATTAATTAAAATTTGTTAATTAAACCGGTTAAATCGTATTTTAAGTAACGAAATTGAACTGGTTTAAAATAAACCTGATATACTCGTAATTCCTTGGCTTACATCGTTCAAACTCAATTGTTTTTTACGGATTAAGTTTTACAAAGAAAATAAGAGAGAAAAGTATTAGTGTAAGAGAGTTGGGATTACAGCTGTTTTAAACAATGCCAAGTTTTATTATTATTACAAGACTAAATTTCTAGTTATCCGAACCAATTAAATTATAAAAGTTTTTAGATGCATTTATCACGTTTTTCTAAGCAAGAAATATTTTTAAAAGAAGTTTTATTTAAACGTTTATGAGGGTTTTTGGTGCAAATACTTTTTGGTTTTAATGGCTAACAAAACCGAGGCAATAAGTTTAACATAATTATTTTTTTTATGAATTTTTTATTAGGAAAAATTTTTTAGAAAGCTTTAAATTTTTTTAAAAAAAGATCAATAAAATTTATCAATTAGTTAAAGAATTTTTTAAAATGAAATTGAACAAATTTTTTTTTTTTTGAATTTTTCTGCCAACTCAAATTATTTTAGAATGAGTTTTCTCATAAGATCTTATCAATATAATTGTAGTCTCCTTCATATGTACCTGTGCCATGAGCCATGGAATGCGCGGATTCCCCATTCATATTATTCATATAAATAGGGTTGCCATAATTCCAAAGCATTGATAGAGGACGTTTAAATTTTGCTTCCTTTTACCCTCTAAACAAAAGTTTTGTATAATTTTAAAAGCGCCGAGCTTGCGAGGCGCGAGATTTTTTTGAAAAAACAAGAC
>JAQGAY010001776.1:0-12853 GCA_034698085.1 Polydesmus angustus
AGGCGGATTTTGTACTCTAGCAAGACGCAGAATTGGAGCTTCAGCTGATTATATAATTTCAGCTTCGTTTTGATGTCCAAAATCGACATCATAATCATTTGAAAATTGTTATTTTTTCCACAAATCAACCCTAATCCTAAGGTGTATGGCTACATAAGCATTATCATAAAGCAGATGCCTACATTGCTAGTTTAAAATAAAGATTTGATTTTACTTATATTGGGTTTCACTCAAAGTATATTTTTTGATCAATATCATTATTTGCAAAAATGGTACATTTTTCAACAGGCTTTCTATTCATGGCCTAATTTTCTAAAATAAAACTGCAATACTGGTACTGGTATATAATATTTATGGCACCTGTTAGTCAAGGCTACCAGTACCAAAGTTCCAGCCAATGTTTTTTTTTTTTGTTTTTAAAGTTGACACTCAAAAAGGTTCAAAATGGGTGGATATAATAAAAGTTATCCAAAATTTATTGTTTAATAATTTTTTTAAATTGATAAAACTACCCATTGATTACTGAGCACTATTCAATTCATTTAAATTAAACATTAAATTTTAATTTAATTTAAACCTTTTGTAAACAAGATTATTTTCTAATACAGGGTGCGGCAGCCAAACTTGTTTTTTTGAAATGCGCGCCATTCTGGCTGTAGAGATGGTAGTGGGGTGGGAATGCTATTATTTGACAGGTGTCACTTTAAAGTTTTGTTCCCCACCAGTTAGGTTGCCATCATGCGTCGGAGCATTGAGAAATGCGCGTTTGTTGGCAAGGCCTATTTTTCCAATGGGCATTGTGCAATGCAAACTCAGCACGGCTCACGAAATCTCTTCAATGCTTGCTCCCCCAATTTGGACCCTTGCGATTTTTTTGTGGGGTTTTTTGAAAGCCCGGGTTTAGGTCAACTGTCCAAGGACCCTGTAAGACCTATAGGCCAACATCCGGGGAGATATTGCCAACACAACCGCTGGAATACTGATAAGAAGCATGAAAAATGCCAAAAATAAGCATTTTCAGAGTGGTGACAATGGGGGCATCACTTAACTGATAAGATTTTCTAAACTGCTTTAAAAAAAACTTTAAATATGTACCTACAAAATAAAATACAAAATAAAAAAATTTTAGTTTATTAAATTAATTTTATTGTGCTTTTAAATAAGCAAATTAAGCTGCCGCACCCTGTAGTTTTAAAGCCACCAGAGAGGAGAGGATAAATTATTATTGAATTATTATCATAGAATGTCCATATTTTTGAAAAAAATTTTTTTGAAGAATTGGTGCCTCCTGGAAAACCTGCAATACATCCTTTTCAGTTCTGGGTGAATTCTAAATATTCTTTTTTATTTTAATAAATTAAAACTTGGTCTACATAAATAATGTTATACAGTATTAGCTTAATTATAACAAGATTGTAAGGAGTAGGCTTCAATAATATGAGAATTTAAGCACTTTGCCTAAACTTGTGCTTGGCACTTTGCCTGAAAACTTGTGGTTCATACTTTGCCTGATTTTAACATTGGCAAACATGTCAATCATGTGATAGGAAGTTTCCACTGCTTGAGTGGAATTTTCCACTCAGTTATAATGGCATCTCCAAATAGGTGGAAACAAACTTATCTCATCACGTAAGGACCAATCACGGTCATTCTCTATTGCATTGATACCCCTGAAACATAATAGAACATACTTGTGAATGGGTATAAAAGGAGTGTGTTTTAACACAGCTCCTCAGTTACGCATGTAGCTCCTGACCTAGAAACTAGCTTGACTAGAAAGTCCAGTTTGTTAACTGATAGCTGGTTTGGCAGGAAACTACGGGAGATGGTTCAACCTCCCTTCTGGTTAGAAATGCTAGGGTGTCAATCTCTGACAAGAGAGCATTCACACAACAGAAGGAGAGAAGTGCTGATTGGGGCGATACGTCTCAAGAACAATACATTCACAGTGGAATGCTGCTTGCAGTCAGGCCATTTAAGAGCAAGATGATAGATCAGTAAGCCGCTGTATAAGTGAGAAGCTGCACTAGCAATACGCTTTAAGATAGATACATTACCCAACGTCACTCTTAATGAAACATTGCATGATTGAGATGCTACTGAGCGATCCGCTACAATGAGCAAGATGCCACAACACAGCGAAGTACTAGTACAAATACTTGTATTCAAGTCCAAGTCGAAATTAATCAAATTATTAAGTCATTATTGATTATAGTAATTATATTTAAGCGATACACTTGTGGTTATTTTCAAGTTTACTGTTTAAAAAGTTATAAAATAAAGTTTATCAAATTTATATCAAATCTGTTTAATAATGATTTCCAGTAAAAAAAATTTTTGACATATTATGGTTATTGCATTTTGCATGTAATGTCTTTTCTGCAGGTGCTCCAGAACGTCCTGAACTCAACAAATGTGACTCCTTTTAATTAGAAGCATGTTGATAGCTAGCCCTAATTATAAAATCTGCCAAAAGATGCTTTTTTCTAAAAATATTTTTCTATGAATCTACCAAATTCTGATTTTACATGTGGGATGTATTCCTGAAAAATGTATCTAAAAAATACATGTAAAAGAAGTAATGAGTGAACTTAGTTGAACATATATGATTTACTAAAAAATGCATACAGTAATACAAATTATTATTAATATATTAATAAAAACATGTAAAATTTGTGAAAATAGGCAAAAAAATATTTAAATAGGTTTGGGAACCAGCTGATGGTCTATCATTTGGGTCACCTCTGTTCACCACTTTGGGAGTGAATAAATGTCTACCATTTTCTTCACCTTCTCTGTCCTTTTTAATTTCCAAGAATTATCCTACCTTTTGTTTTGGGCTCCAGCTTTATTTATTGTTTTTGCATTTTCCAGGTCTTTCAATCATTGCCATGTTCACCATGAAACATTTTCATTGTTAAATATTGTTCAGAAATAAGGCATCCCTTGCAGCTGAAACTTTTCTGAGAATTTTATTTTTATCATCCTGATCCACAACTATTACTAAGATTGGTCTTGGCCAATTATTTGGCACTTTACTTATTATTACCACATTAAATAAATTTTAATTCATTTTTAATGCCTTTAAAGAAAGTTAAGGATTTCTTCAGTCTATCCGCATTATTTACCTCACCTATTTCATCTAAACTGAATGATAAGATTGTTCTGTCTAGTATCTTTTTCAATTTTATACAGTCAAGTAGTTAACTTTCTTATGGTAAATGTTTTCCCCTTCTTTTCTCTTTTTTCTGGGGGGATCATTATTGGCTTTGTTTTTTTCTGCATATTGTGGGGTGATCATGATTAGCTTCATTCTTTCTAGTGTCTTCTGGGAGAGCTTGAGGGAACCATGGTAAGCTTTTTTACCTCCTCCCCTTCTGAGAGTGACCAGGATGGTGAACACTTTTCCTTTCCTCTCCCATGTTTTCTGATAAGTGTTCACAATGGTGAATGCCTTCCCACTCCTCTTGTGTCTTCTGGGAGGTGATGTTTTTATATTTTATTTTCCCCTGCATCTACTGGGGGTTATTGTGATTTGCTTCATTCATGTTTTCTGGGGGGTGTATTTGATTATTCTAGTTATATGGATCTTGTATCTTTCTGCAAAACTGGTATTTTATGGCACCGAAAACATGCAATGAAATTATCCAATTGATTTTTATTTTAAACTTAAACTATGTTACAGACTTTCATTTGGTGCAAAACAAACTAAAGCAAAGTGTAACATTTTGGTCATTTTCTTGGGAATTTAGTTTTTCACCTTTTACCATTATTGAATTTAAAGTTCTCAATTATTAAAAAGTTTATTACTTGTAATTGCATAAAGAATAAAAGTCAATACAGTACAAATTTACCAAAATTATCATTTTCAACCTTTTTTCTGTATGGGAATTGAGAGCTAATTTCACTAGAATCTGTTCTCTTGACAATGCCATTGCCATGCCATTTCATATTTTGTTTTACCATTTATTAAATAATAATTGTAACACAACTTTATCATAATGTATCACATTGAAATGAGTGATGAAAAGTGGTAAAACACATTATTAAACATGTTTAATGAATATCTCCAGCAGCCAATGTGATAACTAATGCACAGTTTATGTAAGTGATCAATTAGAACATTTGTGTTCCAATGCATTATTTTCTTAGTTGCCAATTGTTGTAAAAGAGTTTAGCACAACTGCCCCACTTGGTGAAAATGCTCATTCTTACATTGTTTGGCAATGCTTTTTTTGAAACCACATTGCTTACCCTAAGTGTGCATTTGGTAGAGTAAACAAGAGGGTGCGTGGTGAACATGCATGCCAGATGGGAAACATAAATAGTTAGATATTTTTATAGAAAACTAAATGCTACTACTGTATATAGGTCATATACTTTTTATAGCATTTTATTAACATTAATTTGTATCCATTTCTTATACAATGATACAATTGGCTAATGATTACTAAAGTAAGAGATATAAATTTTGGATTCAAGGTTCAAATATACTGCATCAATAGTAGTTCCTGATCTTGTAGTTGGTGTTGATAAGTATGTAATTATTAATTATTTTTAAATTTTTATTTAAAAATTTAATTATTAGTGGGTGTGATTTATAGTATAATGTTTATTAATGATCCACATATATGTTTTAAAAAAGGGACAAATTTTATTTAAAAAAGAACACATCTCAACACATAATTTCTGTCATTTTTGCTTAAGTGTGAAAATGCTTATTCATGGAACTTGATGGGAGCATGCGCTACCTTTAAGATCCATTTCTAGGGTTACCTTCCCTAAAAAAGTGTTTTACTTCAAAAATTTAAGTTCAAATAAATGCTTTTCCTTGGATGAATATGTCTTATTTATAAAATGTTGTATTACTTCAGGAAACAATTCAGAATTCATCCAACTACTTGGGTTTGCCAATTCTAAGCTTCCAAATGGTGGCCTATAATTTTAGCATGAGTTGCACAAAATTTTTTTTGTTAATATAACTGAAGCCACACTAATAAAAAACAGCTTGTGATGAGAATTTACTCTCTTCACTTGTTGCACTATTGACTTGTTTAACATTATTTTTAGCTACTACTTTTCCCAGTATTTTTCTAGTTTTTGCAGATTTATCTAGATTCCATATTTGAAATCCGTTTTTGAATTTTTATTTTCTTGATGTTTTCTAAATTTGAGAAAAACATTAACATTGTATGGATTGAAAGAAGTCATTCCAGATAGGGAGCATCTGTCTGGCATAGAGACAGTTTACATCAAATTAAAATTTTTTTCATCCAAACTATTCCAGCTTTCATTTAAATTTCTAATTATCTTGTGTTTTTATAGAATTATTTAAGGCTAATTCCCAGGCATCACGAGTAGATTTCACTTAACAGAATTTTCTGAGCTTATCACTATATATTGGGTGTACCTAAATGAATTGATCATTTTCATAATGTTATACTTTATTAAAAAAAGTTTTAAAAATACTAATCTATTTCTATTAAATTTGGAATTTGAATGCAATAATTGATACCAGTACACATATTATTAAAATGAGGTATATTTTTTTGTTTACAAGTTTTTAAATCAATTACTTCCAATAGATCGTTTGTATTAATTTTTAAGGTTTTCCTTCAATATAATTTTTTTTATGATTTGAAGAGTCAAACCAAACATTGACAACTCCAATGCATCAATGAAAGGTGGACACATTATTAATGACACGTTTGTTTACAGATGTTTTTTATATTTTAAAAGTTTAAAGGTATTTTCCATTGATCTCAATGGATTAGCTGAATTTGGAAAGGGGTAAATTCTTTTGTAGCATTTTCTTATTTTTTTGAAGTGGTGGCTAAAACTTCATCTTTTATGGTGCACCAGGAGCAACCATATTCACCATTAAATTAGGTTGATTCTAGAGGGGAGCACTTGGCAACAGCATCACAGGTTTTAAAATTAAATTTCTATTTAATTCCACTTCCAAGCCATAAACCTGCCATAGTTCTATTTTTTTTCTTAATTTGATTGGAAGTTTGTTTAAACAAAATGAAATTGGCCAAATGAATTTTTTACTTGACTTACAAATAGAATTTGAAATGCTGTTAAATTGATACCATTAATTAATTTGGACTATTCATTGCAATTAAATATGGCTATTTTATTTTTAGAGTTTTGTATATTTTTCATGACTAAATAGAATTCTTTAGCATTTTTTTTTTGTCTTCAAGGATTGACTCAATTTGTTCTTTTAGATTAAAACTAATATATCAAAACCTTTTTTTCAAAAATGTCTTTATTTTCCCCACACCTGGCAAGTGCCTCCCTCAATAATTTCTTGGCACTCGTTACAATAAACTGTTTTTTCCAAACCTTTCCAATTAAAATGTAAAACTTTTTTTAATTGGTAGTATTATCTTGGAAAATTACTACTTTTGGGTAAAATAAATGACAATAACTTTAACAATGCACTAAACCTCTATTTAGTTAACCTTGAAATTTAAACAAAAATAAATAAATGAAAAGCAGTTAACTCACTGCTGGAGAAAATTTTTGCTTTTTTATCTACACATATCTCTTTATTTTCTTCCTCACTTGATGATTTAACATCAAAAAATTCCTTATAAAACATTTCTTTTCAAATATAAAACTATGTTAATTAACTTTTTTTTAATATTTTATCATCTGCTACTTCATTATCTTCTTCTGTTAATCTAACTGCTGAACTGTAATAATGTAAATGATTACAGTCATTTACATTATTAATTATCATTTTTATATATTGATCATTTAGTAAAATGTCTGTTGAATAAACTTGTGGTTAGAATTTGCAGTACAATGTTTTATCAAAATGCTGCCCTCCTGCAATTATGTAAACATCAAGTCCGTTGCACCCTACCCTAATACACAAATGTATTAAGAAACAGATCTGGAAATTTCTAAAGTTAATTGACTCGTGTGTAGAATGAGATTGTGAAATAAGTTTTAAATTCAACTGTAAACCAGTATTGACTGGTCATGTTTGATTGTTTTTTCAAGAACATTCCTATTGTTCTAAACTGTATAAAGAAGAATACTTTTCAATGTATAACTATCAGTGGAAAAATGTAGCTGAGGAAGGCACACCTCAATCTACTGCTCTGATGCGCTAACATTGTAAAAAAAAGGTTTAAATTTTATAACAAAGTTTTGTTTGGTTGATTTATTCTGTTAACCACCAAAGGAGCCAGGAGGACCCCTAAATACTGACTGCTTCAGCCACAACTAAGGATAACAACATTAGAAGAGTGATGAAAGTGGGCCCAAGTCCAACAGATTTGCAGCACATGTGTGCTATTGAGTTAACATTATGCACATTTCATTTATTTTTTAAGTAAATATACTTGGGCATTTTTTGCTATAAAATCATATATTTTTTAAATGCATTCAGATCTTTTAAACATATTTAATTTTAAAATTTTTTGTTTGGTTTTTTTAAAGTAATCCATAATTAAAGCAAGCATAAACATACTTATGAAATTAATAATTTGTATTACCGTACTTTTTAGGAATAGTGGATTAAGCCCACTTTTAATTTTTTTTTACATTTTTTTGAATTGGAAGGTGGAGTAAGTTCCAATTTAAATAAAACCTGTATTTTTATACACATAAAGTGACATTTTTTATGGTGATTGCTAAATTATTAAATCTACAGTGTAGCCCAGTTATAATGTACCTTATTATAGCACTGATTGGATAAAAGGCAAGTACTACTGTGTCTCCCCAGCCATGTCGACTTTTGGGTTTTTTAATTTGCTACAACATGGGGCATGCAGCATCAAGCATGTCATTGGACTTCTGCCTTATAACGAGGCTACACTGTACTTCTAATCATATTAATTAGGTTATTTATTATTTGTGGTTCTTGGTTGGTTTCACTTGATGACACACTAAATGCACAGAGAATGATTTCAATTTCTTTTATTATTTTCATCCATTTAGCTATGGGTCTAATTAATCCACCCTTTGATAAAATAGCAAGCCAATCTTGATTTTTAGGAGATTTTTCTGAGTTTTTAATTTTGTTTATCAAAGGGTCCAAAATTTCAGCTGTTGAATTATTTGATTGCTTCGTATCTCGACTTTCACTTCCTCCTTAAGAAAATGGAAATACATAAATTCAAAAATATATTAAAGTCTATTTCAAATATTAAAATTACCGGTATTTTTATTGTTCTTTAAATAATCATTGTCGCTCTCCATCCTTTTTCTTTTTGCATCGGTTTTTGTTCCCAAATTTTTCATTTGGTGCATCAAATTATGATTCATCATTTCAGCTATTGAATTATTTGATTGCTTCGTATCATGACTTTAATTTCCTCCTTAAGAAAATGGAACTACATAAATTCAAAAACATATTAAAGTTTATTTCAAATATTAAAATTACCGGTATTTTTATTGTTCTTTAAATAATCATTGTCGCTCTCCATCCTTTTTCTTTTTGCATCGGTTTTTGTTCCCAAATTTTTCATTTGGTGCATCAAATTATGATTCATCATTTCAGCTATTGAATTATTTGATTGCTTCGTATCATGACTTTAATTTCCTCCTTAAGAAAATGGAACTACATAAATTCAAAAACATATTAAAGTTTATTTCAAATATTAAAATTACCGGTATTTTTATTGTTCTTTAAATAATCATTGTCGCTCTCCATCCAGTATCATATTGGTCCACATATGTAATTTGCATTTAGATTGGAATATTTTATAAATTCAAACCCAGCAATAATCTTTAAAATGCGTTTTTAATTTCTTGCATTCATTTTTCTAAATAATCGTTAAACAACTAAATACAACGCTGTCAATGGTGTATGTGTTTACTGAAGTAGTTGTCAGTCAGCAGTCTTGTTTACACAACCAATTTCTCACACTTCTAGAAAATTGTCCATTTTCTGCGCTTTTTTGTTTATTATTGGTCAGTGTAGTCTGTCTCAGAAGTCCTTATTTTCCTAGTCTTCTTTTGATTACAATGCCTTCTTGCTTTGGCAGTTATTCCAGTGCAAACAACAGAGAGGGTGCCCCTCAAGTGTGAGAGTGGAAGCTTCTATTTCTAAAAACAAAAGGGAATTCAAATTTATTTTTATCTCTATATTTTTTTGTTTTGTTCTTATTCTAAGATAATTGTATTATCACAATTTCACCAGTCCAAAAGTAAATGCTATTTTCATCCAGAAATAACTGTCCGATAGCCACTTTTTTTCATTCCTAACCACGTTTTTAAAAGTTGACTTGTTATTTTGAAAACACTTTTGATAGGTGAAGTTCTTGGCTTCAACTAAAAAGTTTTGTCATTTTTCTTAGAATATAATTTTTTGATCAAGAAACAGGAACATTGAAGATGTGTGTCAATCTATCCCCAAATAACCACCAAATAAATAATAAAAAGTCTGATCAAAATGTAGTTTACTACCAAAGAAAATACCTCACTGTATTTAATGCCCAGTTAATGAAAACCCTGCTCAACTAATTTCACTAGAAAATGTTGTGATGTCCCATTTTGTTTATTTTTACTTTATAAACATAATTACATCCAATCACTATGGTATAAACTTTTCTTTTTTTACATTCTGCATTATTATGTGCAAAATAAAACATGTAACATCTAATTCTTTGGTCTTCAGCATATTTTGCCTATTTTGCACACCTTGGCAGCAGCATGGCTGTCTGCCATTCATTGCTTGGAGGTGATTTGATTGCCTCCAAATAATTTATTGGTTCAATGATGGATAGAAGAATGTTCGATTACATTACATGTACTTTTGATTCTGGTTTCTTCTTCAAACTGAAATTGAAAATATCAGGATGGAAAGGTGTGTCTGTTACTTTACAGTAATATCTGATTTGATGACAGTTTTCGAAAATGTCACCCCTGTTTATGATTTAGTAAACAAGTTGTTCATCTATTTGCTGTCTTACTGTCTTGTTTATCACCCATCTTTGATATGATCTTAAAAAATTCTGTGGATTGAACACCAATTTCATCATCTTAGACATCCACTTTATCTTTCTTTACTTCATCTTTTTAGGTTTCATCTAGTTTGTTTTTCCTGGTATTTGATCCAAACTAATTAATTAATTTGGTTTTTGCTGTCCCATTCTGACCGACCTAACTCAGGTGTTTTAGGGACAGTGGGGAAGACAGAGAGACATGAAAGACCAGAATGTCACCCCAGAAGAGAAAGTAGTCTCCCAGGCTTGAACCCGTGGAAACACCCTTCTCAGCCTCCTTTTGCTGGATTACAGGAGTGCGCTACGCTCCCAGCATAGCGTTTATTCATCATCACTTCCCTCTATAGTGGGTTGATTCTTTTTGTGTGTATCACCATCATAATCTTTGTTCTCCCATTCCTGAGTGGTGATGTGAACTATTTTTTATGTGGCAAATGTGCTAATCTTTATGCCATATAATCTATTTTAGGCTATGAACTTCAAATTACTACTACCTCCATGAAACCAATATAGTTGGAGTGATTTCTTTCAAGGTAATTTCTTTTCTCAAATCACAAGCATTTAAAGTGTACTAATAATAATATTAATATCGTCCTAGATGTTCCGAACACTTTGATTGGTGTAGGTCTCATCATCAACCCTATTTTTTAAATTTAGATAAGGATAAGTGATGCTCAATTTAATCTTAAAAATAAAATCTAAAAAAAATCATAGTTTTTATTTGTGACTGCTTACTTTCAAGAAATAAATGAAGGAGACATTGATAAGATCCAGTCACTTTTTCAGTAATGGTTTGCACAATTTGTGACCTGTGTTGAAAATTCCATAAGCTCACATACTGGGCACCTTGTTATGAAAACCTTTAACCAAATAGTTCCAGTGTTTGTTTCCTCACATTCCAAAGTTCAATAAAAGTTTTTGGATTTTATGGTGTTG
Source organism: Polydesmus angustus (assembly GCA_034698085.1). NCBI lineage: Eukaryota > Metazoa > Arthropoda > Diplopoda > Polydesmida > Polydesmidae > Polydesmus > Polydesmus angustus. The sequence continues at coordinate 10,905 of JAQGAY010001776.1, forward strand.
CTGTCACATAAGCCAATGTAATTGTTTTTGAAATGCATTAGCAGTCAGTGTATTTTTTGTTGTATTGGTTGAGTTTGTTGAGATATGGCACAAATGCCAATGCTGTCATCATTTTCAGGTTTTTAGAGGTGAATATGTCAGCTATTTTTCCATGTATTTGGTTTTCCATTTTATGCAGGTTTTGAGCCATTTTACAAGGTTTTTGCAACCCTCTGCGAATAAATTTCTTTCCTCTTTCATCTTTTAGCTCAACTTTTTTTCCCATCTCTTTCGTCAGTTTAAATTTTTTTCCCACATGTCTTAAGGGAGGTAAAAAGGTGAAATTCAGAAGGTGCAAAATCAGGGGAGTAGGGTGGTGTGGTTCAAAATGTTCCAACTGACTTGGTTTTCAGGTCACCTTGATGGCCTGTGCAACAAGCACACTCCCTCAACATTTCCCTTTGTTTGTTTTTAATTGCTCTCTTGAGCTTTTTTGGTGTCTTGCAGTGTTAATCGTTTCCCTCTGAGACCCAAAGTCCATGATAATGATTTTTTTGTCCCAAAAATAGTGACCATGGTAAATTTTTATTTTTTTGCAGAAATTATGGTTATGGAAGTAAAAATAGACGGCATGCGCTGGAACAAGAAATCGGAGCAAAATTTCTTTGCACTGGATGGCCATTAACATCAAAAACTGACAAGGTGCAACTGGTGCATGAAGTGCTGAATTCAGAGCATCAGTTGAGTGGGCGCATGATTGCAGATCGAATTGGGATTTATAAAATGACAGTGAACACCTTTATCACTGGATATTTGGCGATGTAAAAGATCTGTATCAAACTTGTCCCAAAAGACTTGATTGATGACCAAAAGCAGAGGCGAGTGCCTGCTTGTGAAGACCTTCTGCAGCAAGTTGAAGAAGACCTTGGGTTTTTGAACAATGTAATTAGGGGAGATGAAAGTTGGTTTTTTAAATATGACTTGGAAAAGAAGCATCAAAGTGCAGAATGGCACACTTTTGCCTCACCTTGTCCAAAAAAAGCTTGAATGAGCAAATCCAAAGTGAAAGCCATGATAATTATTTTCTTCAATGGGGGGTTGTCCACTATGAATTTTTACCTGAGGGGCAAACAGTAAATGGTGCTTTTTACCCAATCTTGGGCCACCCTCTTATGCATCCTAAAAGTGTAATATACATAATTATATAATAAACATTATCTCAATTTATACTGTTGACTGTTAAAAACAGAGGTTTTTAATAATACAGTGCCAAATACAAAATTGTAAATCATGACCAATTTATTTTTAAAACTATCCACATTTTTGAAAATTTACCTCATCCTGAAAGGCTCTCACAACATGCAACAATCTTAGAAAAAGTGTGCTTTCTGACACATGGAAAATAGTATGGGGTCTATGGGAAGAGGTAGCTAAAATGGTGATGCAACTTATAGGACCATTAGATTTTATTTACCCAAATGGCCCCCCAGGCTAATTATCAATCAGCTTTGTTCTTCTCTGCATCTTCTGGGAGTGATCATGACTAGCTTGGTTTTTCTTTTTCTCTTTTGGGGGTGATCAGTTTCCCCCTGAGTATTTGGGATATTATTTGGGGCATCATAACCTGAGGGAGCTGTCTGGGACTTGACTGTTTAGCCCCAGTTTTATTATAAAATTTACTGGTAATACTGTTTACATTGAGGGTCAAAAAAGAAAAGTAATTTAGTTAAAGTTATTTCAAATTTCCCATAGGGGTGACATTTTTTTGCACCACTCGATAGTAAACAAGCTGTTCGTCCATTTACTTTCCAACAGTTTAGTTTCTCACCTATCTGGTGTTCAATCCACACACCTTTGAAAAATCATTTCAATTTTAACATCCACTTTTTTTTTTCTTACTTCATTCTTTTAGGTCTCATCTAGTTTGTTTTCCCAAATCATGGTATTCATCTTCACTTCTTTTCATGGTA
>JAQGAY010001777.1:0-12851 GCA_034698085.1 Polydesmus angustus
AAACCAGTAAATTAATGTGCTCACCTTCAAAATAATGTTGTTAACTGTTGTTGCTGGTTGTAATCATTAATAGTAATAAGTGATTAAAAAACAGCTTCTAACAATCAACGAACTTGAGTTTCGATTAAAATTAATAATAAATCAATACAAATTTAATAAACTCATTCTATGAGGCATTTTACGTTATCAACTAACAAAAGCAACAACAGATGATTGAAAAATTCGAATGTGGCAATGAAGACCTGACGTAAAAACTGCTGTCTGCTATTTATTGGTGCAACAGTGGCGTATCGTGCGTATACCACCCTGGCGTATACCAATGCACAGCCAAAGTTCTCTGACCATTACCATCTTGCCATTACATTAAACCGAGCAACGAATGCTCAAAATTAATGTACGTAGGTGTGCAATTTGATTGCTCGCTCGCCCTAGATGCTCGAGGCTGGCTTGAAAGAAAAAACACCTGTACTTTGTTTGTATTCTAGCGGATTGTGCTTGCGCGAAAGCAAAGAAATAATTCTTTGGGGACAATGTAAACGCAATCTTAAAATGGTCTTTCAGCATTAGAAAACTTAAATGGCCAGTTAAATGGTTAAATCCATCCAGTGTTTCTAATCTTTAATGTTGTTCCACTGTTGCTCCAACCCTTTCTTATTATCATGGCCGCGAGTATTGGGACTCTCGATAGAGAAATCCCACATTTTGTCTACGTACGTACGTGCATTTGCTGTGTAAACGCGCTGAGAAAGATTGCTTTTATTTAACCTAAACATTATGGAAACAAAAAGCAATCCAAATTTTTTTTATATACACACAATTATCAATGATTCATTTTGATAGAGATTTTAAGTTTGCTTAGTTTTAAATTGACAAAATTTTATAAACTTTTAAGTTTGTACAATTGCATTCCTTTCCGGTATATAGCCACTGTTGCTTCCGGTATAGTGGCTACTTCCGGTAAATGCAAAAATGGCAAGGACTTTAATTTTTTTTAAATGTAAAGCAGATTCAATACAATATTTTAAGATCAATTTTGAAATAATTTTAAATCGCTTACTGAACTTACTTCTTCGATTGTCGTTCTAGCCAATAAATAATACCAATTGACGTAATTTAATAAACACGCTTTAAATTGAAAATGTTAACTTTTTATTAATTAATTTATTATAATTTAAATATTCATTTAAAAGAATTATTTATATTGTTAACAATAAATAAAATTGTAATTTTCTAACCATTAATTTATTTAAATTAGGGTTTTTTTAAAAATAAATACCTACAATTCTTAAAATAGAGATCTTTACCCTTTACCTTCAACGAAACTCTTTATCTCACCCTGATGAATATTTCATCAACTTTTCGTGATTATTAAAAATAGTCATCTAAGACATTTTCAACTGTCTTTAATTAAATGGTCTTGTTGCTTAGCAAAATTGATAAAAACCTATAAAAATATGATTATGATAATTAATATAATAATTATATACCTTAACTTTTTTTTGAGGACTTACTTGATCTAATGTTGTTTGACTTATTGAATAATCTTCAACTTTAAGTCTTTTTTTCGCATTTTCCATTTCATTGAATAAGGATGAAAGAGTAAAACTTCTCGACGGCAGATGATACACCAATTGATTATGGTGTTCTTCAACAATGGTTGATAATGGAAACTTTTCAAAAATAAAAGTTTTAACTAATGTTAAGTTATCGGCACTATCACCAGAAATTCGAATTGTTAGCGAATATCCATTGCCAAATCTATAAGTTGAAAATGTTTAAAAAGCATTTTAAAAATTACTACAATAACCAACTTGTTTTTTAAATGTTGTATACTTCCAATACAACACATTCGACCATTAACCATTACTGCCAGTCTCGTACACAAAGCTTCACACTCCTCTAAGCTAAAAAATAAATATTGATTTAAGCTCAGTTTTAATAATTCGAAAAACGTACCTATGAGATGTTAAAATTAGAGAGCGGCCTTCTTTTATTAAATCCAAAACGCAGTTCCACAGAAATCTTCTGGCTCTTGGATCCATTCCTGTGGTCGGTTCATCCTAAAATCAAAAGAAATTAATACTCGTCGCTCACAAAATTTTAATAAAATATTAACCAAAAATATTAGAGATGGATTTCCAACAAGGGCAATAGCCGTAGATAATTTTCTTTTATTACCACCAGAATATTTTCCAGCACATATTTTTGCATACTCCACGAGATTCATTTTTGAAATTTGTAATTGAACCGACTAAAAATAACGATTATAGAAACTATTTTAAAATAAAAATAAAATAAAACCTTTCGAACATCTTCGTTGACTATTCCTCTAATATTAGCATAAAATGTTAAATGCTCTTCAGCAGTTAACAACTGGTCCAATGCGTCAAACTGAGGACAGTAACCCAAGTGTTGCTGAGCTTTCTCCATTTGTTCTCTAACGCTATCAATAAAAACAAACAGCAAAATTTGTAATTTCGCTCTGGGAAAATAAATATAAATCAGCTTTTCCTTTACCTAAAACCATTAATAATGACATCTCCACTAGTTATATCTGTATCTCCTGTTGCCATTTTAAAAAATGTGGTTTTCCCCGCTCCATTAACCCCTAATAATCCAAAGCATTGTCCACTTCCAACGGCAAAACACAAACGATCAACAGCTACTATTCTTCCGTCCTGCTTTTTATTAGTACACCGCCCTTTTTTCCAATTGTTATAAATTTTTGTTAAATTAGTTATCTTTAGAATAGATGAGTCTAGGCGTCCGCTTAAAACATTAGCTCTTTCGCGGCCAACTTCTTCTTCATCCTCAGTATTAGTTAAATTTATGCCTGGTTTTTGTCTAAAGGTACAGTAAATACACATTTAATTCAAAGAAATACAGAACAAAAATAACAATTTTTTTTTAAAATGAAAGATAATAGTTACCTAAAATATCCAGTAAAAAATTTATATTCAATGAGAAGGGTCAAAGTGAACATCACGACTCCTTGAATAAACATGCAAACAAGATTTTTCCCTAAAAAATCCCAAGATAATGGATCTCTTTCTGCTTGTATTCCTTTTTTTTATATAAAAAAATAAGTATTTATTCACCATTAGAAAATTTAAAATATTTTTTTTAAATTAAAAAACTACTACCAAATCTTTGTAGTGACTGAAGCATAAGATGACTTGTTGCCATTTCAATCAATCCTCGACCCAAACAATAATGGGGAAAAATTAAAAAGATCTGCTTCAACAAATTTGCAATATCTTGTAATTCCTGAAGAATATATCCAAATTAAATTTGAAATGAATAAAATTAATGCTCTCGTAATCAATTGCCTGATCGTCCATTAATTCCAAAATAAAAGTTGAAACAGTTGACACAACTCCAATAAACAAATTAGTTGATGCTAACGCCACAAATGCAGTACTTGGAACATTAAAAACAAAAGCAGCAGGATACATTGACGGTATTGTCGCCCAACCATATAATATTAAAAGCAAAGCGAGACCTGGAAAATTGGTTGAGGAAACATAAGCCTCTTCATTGAAAATGATAAAAATAAAAATACACAAGAGGCATGATAAAAAATAATTAACCTAAAAAAAAAAAGAAATCATTAACAAAATAATGTTATTCGTAATAAATTTTATGCAACTCACGTTATCCCAAATAAAATTTGATAGCCAATACACGATCGGTTTCAAACCGGTAACAAACTGAAGATGTTTAGATTTACTAATTCGTTCTTCAATTAAGTATAGAATAAAACTAGCGGGAACGAAAGACATTGCAAACATTATGCAAATTGCAATAAGAAGAGTAATGCCGCTTCTTTTTCTAAAATAAATTGTAAAATAATCAATTGCAAATTTCTTATTATCGCTTTATTTTGAGAATAAATTACATGACTTCCACTTCTTGTTGATGCCGAGTAAAATTAAGTGGATGGTTGATCACAGTTATGCCATAAATATTCGGATTTTGATTAGATTTCAAATGTGCACGCAGAACAACATTATTTATGGCATTTAAATATGAAGCAGAAGATGCCCATCCTTGATTATTAAACCATATCTAAAGCAAAATAAAAGTCAATGAATGTGTTTGCAAATAATTTTTATCCCAACTGACTTTAATGTTGTTAAATATGGGCAGATTCCTCAATCCTTTATCAAGTTCTATAGATATATTATTTCCAGACGAATCATTGCTTAGCACATTTACAAACCGATTAATTGAGTTTCGCAAAGCTGCCATATTAATTAATGATATAGGATTATTTATGCCAAACGATACACCGCCATATCTAATAAAAATTAATAATTATAAATTCTATAATGCAATAATAATTTTAAATTTATTATAAATTAAATATTAACAAACCTTTTTTTATAATAATCTCTTTCGGTCTTCATTAGCCATTCACTAATATTTCGGCCGGTAGCGTTGAGTAATATATCAGCAGTGGAAACTAATTTTGATGGAAATGATGATCCAGCACTTCCTGCTGGACAAACTTGAATACCTGTGTCACAGCTACACGGTTCTATCGTTTCCAAAATATGTCCATTGTCGTTTAAAGGATACGGTATCCATTTATTCGTAGATTCAGAAAATAAACAAGGTTTATCCCTAAAGTACAATCCATTTTTTTAAAAATGTAATTTGCCACTATTGAATATCACCATTAAAAAATAATATTGCAAAATAGTAGCTTTAAATAATTTTAACTTACTTGATTGTTTCGTTAATTAAACATCTTGTTCCCATTCCAGGAAAGTCCACAAATTTATTTTCATATTTAGCAGCTAGTTGATCATTCTGATTTTCGTTACTAATAGGAAATATAAAATAATAATTAGTAGGCGTATTCATACTTAATTTATAAATAAGTAAACCAAAATATACCTAAAAAACATATAATTTGGTGCTCCATATAACCATGGATGAAGATGAAGAGGTGGCTCCATTCTCATTGGCGGTAAAATAAGAGTGAATGTTAAAGCCAGAAGGACAAATAATGGTGGCAAGACAATCTAAATTGTCATTTTTTTTTTCAAAATAAATTAATTCTAAGCAAGCTAATGCGATACAAGTATACTCACTTCACAAAATAATGCTTTGATATCCCGGCGAGTGTGATGAAATCTTTTAATATTAACAGCAACCATATGTTTAAGTACTAAACGCCAACCACTAATTTTACGATATTCTTTGGTGGATGATACACCAGCTATATCAACTTTAAAAAAAAATCTATTAATTTCTACCTTATGTATTTAAATATTACAATTACGGTACTATAAGAATAATATTAAAGAACTTATTTTACCTGTACTGTCAAGAGCAGTTGAAGTAACTTTGCTTGATAATAAACATTTCGGTTTTTTACTTATGCAAGTCTTTGTTGGTTTTAAACTCCCATTTAAACAACTATTTTCAGGAGCATTTTCTTTGGTAACTTTTAAAAATATCTAATAGAATTTAAAATGCATATAAAAAAACGCATTTTAAAAATATATCAACTTTACCGACCTCATCTAAAGTGGTGTCTGCGACCCCATAAGAAGCAATTCCATAATGAGAAGAATGTTGGTCAAGAGCATCAAATAAATGACTGAACGCGTTGATTCGATTATCGGTAGAGGGGAGAACATAAACAAGTTCAGTTCCTATATCTTCACAAAGCCATGCTTCCTTAACGTGCGATTTTATAAACAACGTTACTTCAGCTTCCGGTTTTCGTTGCTCTGGTTCATCACAACTATCAAATCGAGCTAGCGTTAGATAATACCCTGTTGCGTAACGTCTCTTCAAAAATAGACTAGAACCAGAACAACAAAGTTTTCCATTTGACACAATTGCAATTCTGTCGCCAAGAAGATCAGCTTCATCCATATGATGAGTGGTTAGTAATATAGTTCTCCCTATTAGTAAAGATTTAATAACACTATTTCCAAAATGAAATGTAATCTATTACACGCAATTGCCTTTTTTATATTTAAGTAGAAGTTCCCAAATAGCGCGTCTCGAATAAGGATCCACGCCAGCTGTAGGCTCGTCTAAAATGACAGTTCGTGATCCGCCTACGAAAGCAATAGCCACTGACAACTTTCTTTGCATTCCACCTGACAAAAAAATTAGTAAGAAATTCAATAAGAAAATATTAACAATAAATACCTGATAAATTTCTAACTAGCTCATATTTTTTATGCGGTAACCCTATATCGTCAATCATTTTATCCAGTTCAATCTTTAATGCAGTCTTTTCTTTCAATTTCCCACGAAGTTGAGAGTAAAATAATAAATGTTCTTCAACGGTTAAACTACAAAAAAAACCTATTATTTTAACAAATTTATTACATCATTTTTTTAAAAAAAAACCTAACTGATCAAATAGTGCGTTATGTTGAGGGCAAGTTCCTAAACTTTTACGTATGGTATCCATTTGAGTTCTAATATCTAATCCATAAATATAAACGGTACCAGAAGTCGGCGGAAATAATCCAGTTAATATAGATCTAAATGAAATTTTCCATAGCGTTATAAAAAATTAAATATAAACGTAACTAATAATTACATGGTCGTAGTTTTTCCGGCTCCATTATGACCTAAGAACGACGTGATTTGATCCTCATAAAAACTCATATTGAGATTATTAATAGCAACTTTTCCATCATCGTAGGTTTTTTTTAGGTTTTGTATTCTAATTCCAAGCTGTAAATCTGAAGGTTCCTTCTCGTGGTCGTCATCGTTAACATCTACGAATGTGATAACATAAAATAATCAAATATTTTCGTTAAAAATGACCGTGGGCCTACTTAAGCCTCGAAGTTCAACCATCTCTTCTTCCATTTCATCCGATACATTAAGCTTAGTAGGATCACAAGCAGGCAATCCAAAAGGATTATACCAAGGCTTTGGAATGCCATATTGACCTAACGAAAAAGTTACAAAATGACCAAATTTATTAAACGAATTACAATATTATATTTTTACCTGGGAAAACAGCTTCAATGTACATTGCAAGAACAGCGTACAAAACGCAATTAAATGCCATAATCATCATACACCTAGCCATATTAAAACTATCACCAAACATAGGACTATGCGAAATATTTGACCATTGAATTCCAATACCAATCTCCTCATACTGCGCAAAATAACTACAGCCAAAACCAAAGCCAACGTTAGAAAAAATGCTCTAGAAATTTGTAAATATATAATTAAAAAAATATTATAAATACATTTTAAGTCTGAAAATTTACCACGATGGCTTTCTCCCAACCAGCTAATTCTTCTTCCCATAAAATTAAAAAGGGATAAGGAAGATACGTAACATAAAATATTATTCCCCCAGCGGCAGCAGAAATATTAGCCCTTGAAAAAAAGGTGCTAATGAGAAAACTGAAGTTTATTGTTGCACACATGTATAACGTTAAAAAGACCCAAATTACAGTAACGTCACTGCGTATCAAAATATCTCCATACTATTATAAAATTTCAAAAATTAAATATATACGTCCAATATCCGTTAACCTGTGATGCAAAAATTACTTTAAGTATGATTGTCAAAAACACTACGCTAACCATCATCACTGTAAAACTATTAATGAACCAACCAAGCCAATGAACTCCATTTCCTAATCCCATCACTTTAGTTATTTCTTTCAAGCGTTTCTCTTTTTCATGTACAATAGTTTTGATGATCATCGCCGCAGGATAAACCCATGATAAAACCATAAACATAGGGAAAGTTCGACTGATAGCCAATATAAATCTATCAAAATAAAATTAATATTAACAAAAAGATAAAACCTAAATTTGAAGCATAGGCCTACTGATCATATATATAACAAGGATAAGGAAACTGTTGCATCCACATTCCAGGGAGCATTTCATAGCCAGTTTGTACGCTTATGATTGCACTTTCCACCATATCTTGAAGGTATATAAAACCAAAAGTAAAATATTTTAAATCGATAAACGGATTTGCTCGTGCTCCAGGTCTTGAAACCCTGAAATTAATCGTGTCACAAAATACAATTTGATAATTTAAATGAAACCACAACTGGCTAACTTGTCGCGAACTCTTTTGGTACTATCAATTTTGCCGGCATCCATTCTTAATTTATAAACAACGTGAGGAGGGAGAGTATCATCACTCTCATTATCACTATTTAGATTCTGGAACGCAACCACAGCCCATAACCGATCTACTGCTATTAATTGTAATGCCTTTAGCTGTGCATCATCTTCTGTAGGCATTGGTTGCAACTTATCTTGATCAAAACACTATTTACGTGTAAAAACAAAATCATTTTTTTAAAAATAAATCTTACAAATATTTATAAATCATTTGTTGAAATATATCACCTCTAAAAATATATGAAGCTTCTCAACTATAAAATCGCTCATCTTAAACCACTTTTTCCAATCTTCTAACGTATCAGGAGCGCTAAAATAAGAGTGAAGACGTTGGACTGTGTACCCTGAGTTGTTCAAGTGATTAAAAAATAATGAAAATCGGTTCCACGTATGGTTATAAAATCGACTTGATTTTATAAAATCCACATCAGTAATTTTCTAAAATTAATCATTATGATAATATTGCATAAATAAATAACCCATAAAAATATAAAATAATTACCAGAAGAAAGTCTAATGTTTCTGGTGTATCCAAAAAATACTTTTGAAGTCCAGGAGAAATATTTTCAAGCCATTCTTGTGATAAAATAAGAATATCATCAATAACTTTAAAATGCTCTTTTACCTATCACAATAATTATATGCATTAATAATTTAAATAGATAAAATAATTAAATAATTTAAACCTTTTCCATGATCATATTCGTGGCAGTATTATTTGGAGTATACAAAATCTTTCCTAATACAAATGGTTTTATTTGGCGCCAGACAAATCCGCCAAATTTACTTTTACTAAAATTCTCAAACAGATCCCAACATTGTTTAGTAGTTGAATTTTCTTCTAGTTCAATTTCAGGAGGAGTTTTTAAAGTAATCTGAAATTTTCGACCCATCTCATCCAGCTTGGCTAATCCTCCTTCAATAGATAGACCGGGTTCTTTAAAAGTTGAAGCGCGTCCGCAAGCAATTCGATTTAAAAACGACAAAGGCTCTGACCATAATTGATGCAAATTTTCATTTAAATTCTCAGATATGCTAACAAGAAAATTTTGTGCCGCTTCAGTTTTAAAAACCTAAAAACCAATTTATATAAGATTAGATTAGAACCAATTTATATAATTAAAAACAATTGCTACATCCAATTGATATTAAGATAATAATTCCCGCATTCCATCTAGAACAAAATTAACGTAATTATATAATATAATTTATAAAGCATACCTGTTTTGCAATGCTTTCTATTAAGTAATAGGCTTTAGTCCAATCTTCGAAATGTAGAAAATAACGACCATTTGAGTTGGCAGACATTGTTTCAGAAATCTATACCGGTATCAAATTATATAAAAATTTCATCAATTTGCAAATAAAAGAAATCAAAACCTACATACCAACTTAAATATTACATCCACACCTCTATTAGATAGCAAGTCATCAATAATTATGCTCAAATCTGCTTCTGTTAAATTACATAAATAATTTTTTAAAATAAATAATTGATAGGCATCTTTTGAATGAAGTAATCTAGTGTCGCAAATCATCTTTTTCGTACTATCTGAGCCATTAAGCAACATTTGAATAATCTAATAAAATAAAAAAAAATCATTAAGGTGATAATATTCTAAATTTAAAATTATTCAAAATCTTACATCACTTAAATCGTTTATATAAACGTATACATTTTCTAATGTATCCCGTGTACCATTTATTTTAGGCAATGCATGTATATCGGAAAAGTTAAAATGTCGAAACCAATCCAAATATATCTTTCCTATTTGATCGTGAACCAAAACATTAAATTTCAATTACAAGCACTCTAACAAAATTAAAATCACCTTTTATATTTTCATCGTTGTTTCTAAAATAAGTTAAAATAAAAGAAGGTATCACAGTAAATAAATCTTCATTTACATTCTTCAAACTGTTTAAATGCTCTAATTTTATAGAGTTTCGGAAAATCTCTTCCGACTCCACAACCAAAGTGTTTAATCTAAACAAATAAAAAATATTAACTGCAACAGTAATTTACTATAACAATGTTTAGAATTTACTTGGTAAAATTTTTTGAGTAAGGTCTACTACTTTCAGCTGAAGAATGACAAGGATTACTAAACGTGCAATAAAATGTTTGAAGAAAAGGTAAGAAACCAGCTGATGGCAATGCTCTTTCATCGTAATAACCTATCATAAAAAAAATTATTTAAAATTGTGGTATTAATTTAAATAAAAATTATTTTGTCTTACATCCTGGTCTGTACGTTCTCAGACCCCTTGTTCGTACCCAAACAAGAATCAGAAATAACAAAAGTGGCCATACAATTTCAATAGAAAGTCTTAACTGCAAAAAATCAAAATATTAAAGCGGTTTCTAATTAACTCAAAATGGTCTTTAAAACACAGTATACCTTTTGACGTTTCCTGACAATATAATTTTTCCATAGTAAAAGTTTTAATTGATTAAAAAAGCCCATTACAATTTGCTTTTGTTGCTTGATAACCAATCTTTTCCACTCAAGCTGATCAATATTATGCTAACCTGCAATTATTAAAATCAATACCGGTAATTAGCAAATCGATTGTATACTATAGATATTCATAATAATTGCCTAACAGTTGCATTTGCAATAATTGTAATAACGGTAATAATAATAATAAATAGTAATTTCTATTTTTGCAGTCATTTTTGATGACTTTTGTTATGTTATTGCCCAGCTGACCGGTCAAATTTTTATGGCGCCTCAGTCTATTGTATAATAGGCTAAGTGCCGCTTAACCCAATTAAAAAGTTGTTTTTGTTAACTCTATTAATTTTGAATAAGATTTGGGGTCAGTTTAAAGTAAAGATAATTATGATTAAATAGTGTACAATGTCATATCGTAAAAAGCGCCAAGCTTGCGAGAGGAACGAATTTTTAAAATAATAAATCTATTCTTATGCTGTAGGCCCTACATTAAATTAATGTTAAACAGTTTATTATTATATAAACTGTTTAACATTAATTTACAGTTTAACCATAATTTCTAATATTAAATAATTTAAACTTTTCAACAAGTCTTCCCGGGTTTAATTATCTCTCAGAATCTGACAGATATCACAGGTTTCTATAGGAACAGCGATTAATCAAAAAGTTATATACAGTAGTTTAGGCTATATATATTTATAATCAGTAAATGTTCGTACACTTGGAAGTGATGAGAAAAACTTTGTTACCATCCCACCTGGCATAACAATCATTAACTTCAGTTATGTAGCGATCGCTATGAGAACTGCTGTTTCCAAAAGAAGCTTTAAAAATCTCACATAAGCGCAATTATTCCTATCAACATCTCATATAAATCTACATTTTCGGAAATACTCAAAAATATACAGCCAACAATAATAAGTTATTAATAATAATGCAAATAAATAAAATAATGAAAACTTACTCCGTAAGCCACAATTAACAATTGCTTCACAACATGGTTAAACCAATTATTTAATCAAACGAACTAACAATTTAAATACCACATTGGCATAAACAGGCTAGATAAAAATCAATGTACATTTAGGAATGTAAATTTAGTCCTTTATGTAATTTAATCGTAACATGACAAGCAATAATGCTTTAATAATAATTATTTCCGGGTAGCACTTCAGGATGACAGCAGACGACGCACGCAATCCACGTGATGAAACATTTTTTTACACCCACTTTCCTTCTTTTTCCGCAGCATTAAAAATATGCAGCATATTTTGACTTATTGACTAAAACAGTATTATACATGTAATTATCATTTATTAATAAAAAAAAAATATTCTTTTTTTAAAAATAATATATTCTCCTAAAACTAATTTTCCTACGTGGGAAAAAAGCCTAATAAATAATTAAATGTAGGCTAACATACTCTGCAATAGTAGCTGCCTCTGCAATTGTCCTTATTTTTATTTTTTAATTGACTGCAGCTGGCAGTCATAGATCATGACATTGTGTTTAATGTACTGGTAGGCTATTAAAAAAACAAATAATAAATTGATTTTATGGCCTCCACACAAATATTGCTGCAAGGAGATTTCTTTCTACAAACAAAGATTAGGCCTATTATTATTATTGTTTAAAAAAATAACCTTGCTGATTAGTATGTTAAGTTGTGTACGTGAAAACATAAATTTATCAATACGGTTTCCATGAAAACAAATAGCCTAATTCCGCGGCACCAAACAAAAGTTATTTCATAAATAAGTGCTCTTTTGTATAACATAACAAGAAAATAAGACCTACTTAAAAGTAGACACCATAATCATTAATATTTTTTTTTTTACAATGTTATATCCAATAGTAACCCGTTGTTTATTTACACAAAAAAATTTAAGGTTCGTATATAAATAAAAACAATTCGGGATAGAAAAGTATATAGCTTTATAAACATTATAAAAGAAATAAAATTCACGTTTATAAGTTATTCAAACAGTAAGCGAAAATAAATAAATAAAAGTATAATAATAATGCTGCTTTTAAAATATATTATTTTACTAGTAAGCTATTTTGATATTCTTTAATATTTATACATGTATTATGAAATTATTATTTTTTGATAATAGAGTTCAAAACTAAAATAATCATTATTACAATGAAAAACATTTAAAAAATATTAATGAATAAAAAAGGTATAAACAAAAGACATTATAAATAATGTTTTCTTTTTAGATTTATACTATTGTTGCAAACATTCGA
>JAQGAY010001778.1:0-12846 GCA_034698085.1 Polydesmus angustus
GAATCGCACTATAACCGGGTTTTACTGTATTTGTGTTTCACTTCTGGCGTGCGTGTCAACCACACACCCTCTTGTTTACACTGAACGATTTTATTTTTCACCCTGAACGATTTTATTTTTCACACTGAACGACTTTTAAATTGAATGAACGATTTTATTTTTTTTACACAGAACAATTTTATTTTTCACACTGAGCGACTTCTGAATCGAATGAACGATTTTATTTTTTACACTGAATGATTTTATTTTTCATACCGGCGCTGAACGATTTTCGAATGAAATGAACGATTTTATTTTTCACACTGAAAGACTTTTAAATTGAATGAACGATTTTATTTTTTACACTGAGCGATTTTATTTTTTATACTTAACGATTTTATTTTTTACACTGAACGATTTTATTTTTCACACTGAACAATTTTAATTTTCACTCTGAACGACTTTCAAATTGAATGAACAATTTTAATTTTTACCCTGAACGAGATTTTTGAATTTAATGAATGATTTAACCTTTATCCGTTCTGTCTTTTTTAGACCCTGACGCAAGTTTAATCATCTGTTTTAGTTTTGCTCTAAAATAGTGTTCTAAATGTTTCCTGAAAATTTCCCAAATTTCTTACAAATCTCTTAGGGTACATAATAATAGATTTTGCTTTGAATTCCATAAATAAGGCCCTGAAAATGCAGTCCTGCCCAGAAACATCACTCGAGTAGGAGAAGATGCAAAAATAAGAAAAAGTGATCCTTAGATAAATTTTAAATAATAAATGCAACATTTCATTTTGCCCTCCAACTTTTATAGCCCTCTGCTTATAAAATAAGCTGGAGTGTAATATATAAATTTATTTTCCCCGTGCATAAAAAATTTGGTCAACTTATTCAAACATTCAAAGTTAGTTATTTATTTCATGAAAATTTTGAGTAAGAATTCCCAGTGTTTTGTGTGTATTGAGAAGTTAATGTTTAATGTTAATTTAGTACTTTCCATGCAAAATATGAAAGTGAAGGTAGGGAAAAGTAGTCAATAAAGAATAAAATGCAATAAAAAAGTAAATTAGCTGTTGATGATACACATATAGTATATATAAGAGCAATGTCTATTTTAAAACTGTGAGTACTGGTACTTGAAATTACGGTAATATAGAAAATGCACTTTTTTCACTTGACTACTACCATTATCTTTCTCATCATCAACCACCAGTTTTCTTCAGCCTCCATATTACTGGACCGAGTGAAGACTGAAAAGTTGAAAGGAGAAGCTAAGTCTAATCCATTAGTAAAAGAAGTCCATGATTGTTGGTTGAAAGGTGTGAAGAGTCACAATTTTTCAAAAAGTGGCCAAAAATGCCTTGAAAAAACATCTCAACCCGCTGCTAAGAAACATTTCCTTAAATACCTAAAGGATGGTGGAGGTGTGGGGTCAGCCTGCCAAACGATTAACTTTCTTTATGAAGACCTTGAGGTTTCACCAAAAGGCAAGAAATGTTTATGCGATATATATTTTGATTTTGTGCATAACGTCGAGGTGCTCATGATAGCCAACTATCCTAAATTTTTGAAGCTGCCTGTGCTTATACCCGGGAAGGTGTGGAGCAAGATCAAAGCTTGCACCCCAGCCATTAAGAAATCGAGGTTTCATAAGGTGACGAAAGATCTAATGAGGAGCAGCAAAATGCATCTGTTTCAAATCAATCTTGCCATCTTAAACATCTTCAGCCATGGTAAAATTGGAAAAGGTATCGTGGATGGGTTCAAACTGGCCAAACCACCATCCAACAGCTCTCACACCATAATAACTGGTTAATTATTTTATGTAAAAAAATAAAAATAATTGTAGTAACATATAAGGCTTATTTTTTTTCGTTTTCCAGTTTTATTTTTATCATTGAACTAAAGAAATTTTAATAATTAAACAAATTTTAATAGTGATGTATAGTTTTCGTGACAACTTGGGCCTAATTGGCTGGGCTCATTAAATTTTGATTTCACAGTATCTAATTAAAATGA
The DNA here is from genome assembly GCA_034698085.1 of Polydesmus angustus. NCBI lineage: Eukaryota > Metazoa > Arthropoda > Diplopoda > Polydesmida > Polydesmidae > Polydesmus > Polydesmus angustus. The sequence goes on from JAQGAY010001778.1 coordinate 2,008, forward strand.
CAAAAGATTTGACCCAATAATATTTTTTTAAGAACATGCCAGAAAAAGTAAAGAACCTCCAACAAAAGGAATGTAAGGTCATCTATCATGACACCTTTAACTAATTTGCTTATTTTGCCTAATTTTAAGTATTACAACAGTTCTAGTCTAAGACCAGGAAGATTACTCTCAATAAATCTCAAACTTAGGTTAGAAGCTTGTGCTAAAAGTGGTAAACTTACATCTTAGGTTTGAGAGTGTCTCTTAAGTGATAATCATTAAGTCAGGAAGAAAAGTGAAGTATTTGCTTTAACCACTTATAGCAAGGTGTTATATCCTTTGGAAATTAATTTTCAAGAAACATCATTGAAGTGGGAAAAATTCTTAGACAACTTTTTTAAAAAAATTAAACTTTAGTTTTCCTGTAAGCTACTACAAAATAAATTGGAGTGTGATACAGAAATGTATTATCCTCATTCATAAAATGAGCAACTTCAAATAATCATGGTATGGTGTTTATTTATTTCATGGAATTTTAAACAACAATGCAAGTGATATATCTGTGGAAAGGATGAAAATTTATTATCTTCTTGTTGAAGTTAGTTTATTGCTTTTAATGTAAAATGTAAAGCATGCAGGAGGAAATAAAATAATGAACAGTAGTAATAAAAGTTTTTATTTATGAGTCTGACATCACTACCAGCAGTAGCCATTTTATAAATAAGAGCAATGTAAAATTTGAAAAACCCAAAATTTGAAATTACAGTAATATAGAAAATCCACCTTCTTCATTTGACCACTACCATCAGATATCAACCTTTTATAGCCTCTGTATTACTGGACCTAGTGAAGACAGAAAAGTTGAAAGAAGAAACCAAGTCTGATCCCTTGATCCAACAAGTCCATGATTGTAGGGTGTAGAGTTATAATTTCTCCCACAATACCCAAAAATGTCTAGACAAAATATCTAGGGAACACTTTGGCAAATTCATAAGGGAGGGTTTGGGCTCAAGTGCAGCTTTCCAAACCATTAACGGACTGCATACAAATGTTGATGTGAAACCAGATACCAAGCAGTGTTTGGGCCACATATATTTAGACTTTGTGCACAATGCTGAGGTCCTTATAAGATTTTCTACTATTCGAAGTTTGTGGAGACTCCCATCCCAGCCAATGTGTGGGAAAATATCAAAGCCTGAACAAGAGCAGTTTCATGAGGTGAAAAGGGATCTGACAGAGTCCAGCAAGTTACACATGTATTCCATCAATATTGCTTTGCTGAACATTTTGAGCCATGGTAAAATTGGGAAAGGTCTGGTTGATGGTTTTAAACTAATATCACCAAAAGCTTTGTGCTACTAGCATACCGATTAACATATTTATATGTAATAATCTATGTAAACAAAAAAAGGAATAAATTGAGTTGCTGCTATGTTAAATATGTGATGTATTTTTTTCAACTTAAAAAATTGATGACTGATTAATATTGATGTTTGTTATGTGGGAAATAAATTTTACCCTTTACTTTAACCAGCTTATCTTATGATTTATGAGTGTCATGTGGACATCCCTCGTGCGCTTAAAAAAATTAATATTTTCAAAAGTCTTTCTTAATTTTAATTGCTTCTTTAACAGAGTAAGAGGGGAAATGTGCCACTAATGACTATAACAAAGCTAAATCTCTTAAATGAAGCTGGGTTTTATTTTGAATTTTTATTAGTATTTTTGCTTTGAATGTTTTTCTCCTACAATTTGTCTTATAAAATTTCATGGAATTATAAGAATTTTGCGTGCATATTATGTACACATAAAAGAAGTTAATAAACCCATTGAGTTATTAAAATTTAATCTTCATGGAACACCCTGTGTTATAGTAGAAATATTTTTTAGAGAGTTCAATTGGAGTACATTAGTGAGGCCTACTGTATGTTTAGAACTAGTATATTCCCCTTAATTGGATACTTTTTTATGGTCTACTCTGTAGAGATGTTTAGAAAGAGTTATTTATTTTTATTTAATTAAAGGGAATTTCAAGCTCTTAATTTTTTAAATTGTAAAAACATGACTGGGAAACCTAAAACAAAAATATAAAAAATTTCCCCCCCTAATTTATGATACTATATAAACATGTTATTTTATGTGCTAGGTTTTTTGTATGGGGAAAAAGTAGCTGAGGAGATACCACTGTTGTAACATTGCATATTAGGATGTGTATATATGAGGTTGGCACTTGTATCATCTATAAATGAATGAGTATCCTACATTCTAAGGCTTTAGGAAGGAAAATGCAGCTGTTTATGAGATTGATCCTTCTCCAAGTGACTGCTGTCATTTTAATTTTCTCCTTTAACAGCGGTCCATCTTCAGCTTCTCTACTCCTAGATGTAGTCAAGACACTGAGATTGAGTCCTGAGGGCAGGAACAACTCCTGCGTGAGGGACTTATTCAAATGCTGGATGGAAGGTTTGAAAAAAGAGTATAATTATGCCTCAAAAATTCGAGTATGTTTGTTGAAAATGCCTGAAACAAACAACTTGGGGAAATCAAAGGTGATAAAAAAGCTGAAAGAGGGGAGAGGAGAGAGAAGAGCCATCAGGGACATCACCAATATTTTTAAGAAGAAAAGTGGAGCAGTAACCCCTTCTGCCCCACTGCCTTCCTTGCCCACCCTGCCTCCACTGCCGGTTCCAGGAAAGGACAAAAATGAAAATGGCAAAAAGGAAAGTGGCGAAATAGAAAATAACAAAAATGGAGATGGCAAAAATGAAAATGACAAAAATGAAAAAGACAAAAATGGAGATGGCAAAAATGAAAATGACAAAAATGAAAAAGACAAAAATGAAAAAGACAAAAATGGAGATGGCAAAAATGGAAATGACAAAGATGGAGAAGGCAAAAAAGAAAGTGGAAAAATGGAAACTGATAAAGCTGAAGTTGGCAAAAATGTAAGCAAAATCCCTTTGACTGGTTCGCAAAAGTGTTTGGCCAACACCTATCTGGATTTTCTGCGCAATGCTGAAATCATCATGATTGCCAGATACCCTAGAATGGTGGAGCCTGTTCCTACCCTGCCCAACACTGTGTGGAAGAAGATGACAGCTTGCCAGCCAGATATCCCTAAGGAAGAGATGAATGAGCTGAGGAAGAAAACCGAAGAAAAAAGCAAAGATACTCTGCGCAAGTGTAACATCGGTATGCTGCATCTTTTAAGTGAAGATGATGACATTGTTTAGAAATTTTAAAGGGGTGCATTATGGGAAATTCCTCTGGTTATTATATTTATTTATCCCTTATTGTTGTTAAATTAATAAAATACTTTATAATACTGTGATCAGTATATTTATATGTTAAAAATGATTAAACGAAATATAACTTGAAAATAGGTTTACATTTTATTTCTTTTATTTTTTTTAAGTCAAGGTCTGCATACAATAAGTATTTGAAACACACATGTATTATTAATGTGTTTTCAAATCATTATTTTCGAGTTAAACAACCTCAATGTCTCAGTACAAAATTAAAGACCATTCAGATAAACGAGCTCTTTGTAAATGTCTTCATTCCATCCCTACCGCTTGTCCCAATTTAATAGTGCTTGTGGAAGCTCGATTTTTGCATCTGGAGTGTGGTTACTAGAAAGTAGGCTATAATATGACGTTAATTTTAGGTGTCTAAAATTCAGACAGAAGTTGCATTCCTTTTTTGATTTAAGTTTTTTTAATAAACTACCCCAATTTATACACATTTTTTATTGTTATTATTGTATCAGATTTTAATTTACAATAAAATGAAAATCAATTTACAATAAAATGAAAATCAATTTACAATAATATTTACATGCAAATGTTTAGTTTATTAACTGGTGGCATTAGTTTTAATGAATTTATAATAAAGAAACAAGAATAAGCATTTTAACTTCATTTGATCTTATGTTCTATATTATTAAAATACTATGGAAAATATATTATACTGCATAGGTGATGTCAGATTCACTGTGTAAATATTCTTTTTTAAAGCCAATTTACTAGGTTTATTTTACTTCACAATATTATTTAAGGTAATTATTTAAATTACATAATTATTTATTAATTCTTTAACCAGGTGACTTAGATGCGGGTTTGTTATTTTTTTATATGGTACTAGGAAACAAGCACTCATCTTCATTTTGTACATTGAGTTTTATTAAGTAAAAAATTATTAAATGTGGTTTTAAGAAATGAACATTCCCATAATTAATATTTAGGAAATTACTGGCTTAAAAATAGTTTTATAAGGTATACCTTCACTTAAGTGGCATTTTAATTTATAAGCACTCATTTAAGTGAAGCTTAAGTAAATAAACATTTGTGGTAATAAAGTCTTACAAAGTAATCACTAACTTAAATGGAGTTTTAGGGAGTAAGCTCTGACTTAAGTGCCCCTTTAGGTTACAAACACACACTTAAAAATAGAGTTTTAAGAAGCAAACACTTACTTAAACAGGAGTTTAAGGCTTAAACACCCACTTATATAGTATAGTGTTTTAGGAGGTTAAGACTCACTTAAAGAATGTTTTAATAAATAAAATACATTCACTTTAAGTGGATTTTAGAAATATAAACACTCACTTAAATGGGGTTTTACGAGATAAACGCTAAATTTATTAGCAGTTGTTGTGTGTAGGTTATTTATTTAAGGAAGTTCACACACCATTTTTAGAAGTTTATGTGAATAGAATTATGTGACTTGGAATTTTTAAGCAACCTTAATGTATGTGGGGAATGAAAGAGAAAAACAAATAAATAAAGGGTGATTAAAAAATATTTGAGGAATGGATTCTGACATCACTATCAACAAATATACTTGTATAAAAGCCCGCCATGTACTTTCAATTTACACACAACATAAGAATATTCCACAGTAAAAGTAAAAATGCTTCGTGGTTCGTTCCTTATCCACTTGATCATAGTGGCCATTCTTTTCTCCACTAATGGTCCAACCTCAGCTTCAAAACTAAAGAACAAAGAGGACATATCCAAATGTTGGAAGAAGGGATTAAAAAAAGGGGCTGACCACACCGAGAAAATAAAGACATGCATTTCGAAGACACACCTTAGCAACGGTGGCCTCAAAGAGAAGTTGACAAACTATCTGGTAGCTCACAAGGGCGAGGAGAATGCTATGGAGGCTCTCAACAGGATTTATAAAGAGGATATGATGATGACTAGGGCCGGTGGCAAAAATGACAGCAAGGTAGGAGGAAAAGCCTTCAAGTGTATGGCCACCACTTTTCTGGAATATATACGCGATGCGGATGTCAAAATGGTTTCAAAAGGACCCAACAAAGTGGAGTTTGCCACTCCACTGCCCAAGAAAGTGTGGGACAAGATGGTCAAATGCAAACCGGACACTCCCAAGTCGCGGATGAAGGCGCTGAGGAAGGAGATGGACGAGAACAGCCAAGCCATGGTGCGATTTAATAGCAAGGCCATAAGCCAACTTTTATTCCAGGACGATGACGATGATGACAAAGATTAACAAAAACAAAGATTGAGCGCCATCTTTAACTTCTTTTCTTTACTGTTTAATAAATACAGCGTATAATGTATCTATAATTATGTAAAAGACAGGAATTAAAATGATATCTTATAAATTGAATTCAATGTTTTATAACTATTGTTTAAACTTTACTGGATTAGGCTTACTTAAATACTCATTTAAGAGGAGTTAAATTATTTGATACTAGAGATTTTTATTTTTTAAACTTCACTTAAATGAGTGTTGGTATCTTTAAACTCCATTTACAAAGGGATTTATTTACTAAAATTTTACTAAGTACGGTAATGTTCCTGCTTTCTTAAACTCCACTTAAGAGAATATTTATTACTTAAATTACCACTGAAATGAGAGTAGTTTTTTTTTGTTTTTTAAACTTAAGTTAAGTGAGGGTTTGTTTCCTTAAACTCTATTTAAGAGAATATTTACTTCCTTAAACTTACTTAAGATAATATTAACCTGCTTAATCTCTATTTAAATGAGCAATTGCTTCCTTATACTACATTTAAGTGAGTTTTTAATACTTAAATCTCTACTTAATAAACAAGTCTTAATGATGCTACTTAAGTTTTTTTTTGAATTTTTAAATTTTATTTAATTGAATGTATGCTACTTGAAACTTCACTAACAAGAAGATTTCCTTACTTAAATTCCACAAATTAACTTTAGTGTTTTTTTTAAATTAATTGAAGTGAGTATTTGCTTCTACTTACTCTACTTCAGAGACTATAATTTTACTTCCTAAATCTCAGCTTAATTGAGTGTTTGCTTTCTTAATCTATAATTAAGTGACTCCGTAAATCTCTATTTAAATAAGCAAATTATTGCTTCTTTAAAACTCAACTGAAGTATGTATTTGTTTCTTTAAGTGAAGTGTTTATTTACTTAAATAAACACGGAAAAACGGAATGAGTTTTCCCTACTTAGAACCCAAATTTATTTACTAAATTATTTACATCAGGAATTCCACAGACCTGCTATAAAGAGAGAGATGAAAATTGAAATATATTTGTAGCAACTTATTTTTATTATCCTTCAAAATTTAATTTACGCCTGGAAAAAAATTAATAAACACGGTAATAAAGTTTCTTGATTAATGAATCTGACATCATTGTTAGAGTATATATAAACGCGTGACATACTTCGGATAAACACCGTAAAATTCTCTCCTTAAAATTGAAAATGCTCATGCAATTGTACCTACTTCTTCAATTGACCACTATCTTACTGCCTTTTTCCACAGCTTCCCTTCTCTTAGATGAAAGGTCATTTAACCAGGAAGTTAAATCTGACAACCCAGCTGCAGTGAAACAAGTGCATGACTGTTGGATGAAAGGGCTTAAGAGTAAGGACTTTTTCAAGAAGGTTGAGAAATGCCTGTCCGATAGTACTTTGAAAGGACACTTGAAGAAGTTGACCGACAGAGGTAAGGGTGGGGCATATGACACCATCAACGCTGTTTATAGGCCGGAAAAGCTGACGAAAAAAGCCAAGCGCTGTTTGGGCGATGCGTACTTGGACTACATGCACAACACGCAGGTGGTGATGATTGCCTGTTACCCTAAGATGGTCAAGAAATTCAGCCCTATCTCAGAGAAGGCCTGGAGGAAGATCAAAGCCTGCACCCCTGACCTCTCTAAGAAGCGCCTGCAGGGGCTGAGGGAGAAGCTGGAGACGGCCAATAGGTTGCACCTGTATAACAGCAACATAGCCATGCTCAACCTGCTAAGCAATGGAACCATCGGTCATGGTTTTGTGCCTAATTCAAAGTTCCCTACGTAACAGTGTCATGTGAAATTACTAGGAATATTAAAAGATTTTATAAAAACAATTTTTTTATGAATTCTTAAGCCGTTTGCTTATGACTTATGAGGTTATTTTGAGACATAAAAATAATAAAAAATTTAAAAAATAAAAAAAATAAAAACGAATACTTCTACAAATAAAATAATTTTTTCGAAAATATTGATGATAAATTATTCTAAAATTGAATATTTTTTTAAAACACAGTGACTTGCTTTAGGCATTTTTTTGACACATATAATTCCATTCCTTATGAGCAGGGATGCAGACTCAGTTACAACAGACGCGACCATTGGTGGCGCAAAAATTGAGAAAATATGTTAAAAACATTTTATTACAGTATTTCGTTTAAGTGGCAAGAAAAAAAAGTTTAAACCGAAAAATTTAGACAAAAAAAATTTAAACCAAAAAATTTAGACAATAAAAAAATTTTTGAGCAAAAAAATGGTTGACCAAAAAAACCAAAAAAAAAAATTTTTTTGACCAAAAAATTGTTAAGCAAAAAAAATGTGACAAACAAAATTGTTGAGCAAAAAAATTTTGACAAAAAAATTATTTTCTTAAAAATATTTTTTTAACAATAAAATTTTTCTTAAAAATTTTTTTTTTAAAAAATTAAAATTTTTTTACCAAAACATTTTTTGTCAAAAATAATTTTGACAAAAAAACATTTTATATAAAAAAATTATAGATTAAAAAAATGTTATGAGTTACTAACGTTATTTATACCACTTTAAAATTTTGTGTAAAATACATACTGTAGCAAACTATGACATCACAAATACGCCACATTTTTATAAGAATAGGTCGTAGGAAAATATGACGACACAGCTTATAAGAAAAATCATTTTATGTTAAAGAAAATTTTACCTGCAAAATTATTATCAAAAAAAAAAGAAAGAAATACCGGTAAATAAAATGATGTCACAGCTCATAAAGAAAAATAAATATACGTTTTAAGTAAAGGGAAAAATATTTAACCTCAACATTTGACCTTAAAAATTGAACTCATTAAGTACCTCACCGTTTATAAGAAAAATCTCATTAAGATAAAAAAAATTATTTTTCTCAAAAAAAAAAAAATGTTTCACCAAAAAAATTTCACTCAAAAAAAATTTTAACCAGAAAACTTTTTCTTGAAAAAAAATTTTTGATTAAAAAAATTTTTGACCAAAAAAATTTTTCTCATAAAACGTTTGACCAAAAAAATTTAAAAAAAAAAATATTTGATCAAATAAATTTTGTCAAAAAAGAGTTTTCTTCAAAAAATTTTTTAAAAAAACTTTTTTGCCTTGCTTGCTCGACACTTTATTATTACATAGAATTACCTCAATTTTTAACAATAAAAATTGAACTCATTAAGTACGTCACTGTTTATAAGAAAAACCAGTTAAGACAAGAAAAATAAATTTTCTCAAACAAATAACTTTTAATGCTCATCATTATTTTCTCCATACATTCCAAATACTATCCTTATAAGTACACATTATAATACGGTAATAATAAAAGTCATCCTATTGAAGCGGTCCGGCTGGCATGAAGCCGTGGTTGGTGACGTCACCGTCGTTTAGCATGTGAATCATCGCCTTGTTCATGCCATCCAAATAGATCTTGCTGATGGCCTCCACCTCGTTCCTCAGCGTGATGAGCTGGTCCAGCGGGATGTGTGGCGTGCAGGCCTCGATCTTCTTCCACACCTTGTCGGGGATGACGGTAGGGGGCGTGACCAGCTGCGGACTGGTGGCGATCATGAGCAGCTGGGCGTTGCGCACAAAGTCCAAGTAGGTGTCCCCCAAGCACTTCTTGTCCTTAGGCAGTAGGGTGTCCTCGCCGTAGATGCGGGCCATGGTCTCATAGGCCCGGCCGTCGCTCTTCATGATGGTGTGGTACTTGTACTGGATGGCCCCTTCGTTGCGTTTCATCAGACACTCGTCGGCCACGGCGAAGAAGTTGTCCGACTTGAGGCCCTGCAGCCAGCACTCCAGCAGATCCATGGTCTGCAGGCTCAACCTCCCTGTCTTCCGCAGTGTCTCGGTCATCTTGTCCAGGCCGTCCAGCATCTCGGAAGCACGGGATGAGCTGAGTAAGGAAGAGAAGAGGAGGATGGTCAAGCGAAGGAGAGGCAATTGCTTCCTCATTATGGTTGTGTATGTTTTTATGTAGAGTGCACGCTGCTTATATACAGGGTCTAACAATGCTGTCAGATACATTTATTAAGTGGTTTTATTACCTAAAAATAAATTAAACCTTTTAATTATTTTTTTCCCCTCTTCAAATAATAAATAATAATTATTAATTACTGGTATTTATTTTTTATGTGTCGAGGAAATAATTATGTTTGTTTATGGTTTTTTTATTTCCCCTTTCATTGGAGACATAGGATGTTACTTACTCTTAAGCCAGTGTTTATTTTACAGAACTTTATTCGCGCTGCTGTTTAGCCAGTGCTTAGCTCATCTAATTGGAAGCTTTGTTTGCGGGAGTGCTAACATCTTAAAACTTTATTTACGCGAGAATTTACTCCATTAAACTTTTAGTGTTTACTTTATGAAACTTAGTTTACACGAGTGTCTTTATCACAAAACTTTACTCGCGCGAGTGTTTACATCTTTAAACATTACTTAAGTCAATTTTTGTACTCCAGAACTTTGTTGGAACGAGTGTTTACTCCGTTAAACTTTATTTTAATGAGTGTTTACTTTATGAAACTTTGTTTGCGCGAGTGTTTACTTATTTTAAGCGAAGTATTTACATCACAAAACTTCACTTGCGTGAGTGTTGACATCTTAAAACGTCATTTAAGTTCTGCTAATTAATTCACATTTACTTTATATACGGTACGCGATATTTTTTTGGGGAAAAATTTTTAATTTGTGTGTGGTAACATTTTTTTTGTGGTAAACATTTTTCTTGTGGTAAACATTTTTTTTGTGGTAAATATTTTTTTTGTGGTAAATATTTTTTTTGTGGTAAAATTTATTTTTTGTGTTGAACATTTTTTTTTTGTGGTACCGGTATAAACTTTTTTTTTTTTAATAAAAATTTATTTTTTGTGGAACAATTTTTTTTATGGTAAACATTTTTTAAGGTAAACATTTTTTTTGTAGTAAACATTTTTTTTGTGGTAAATATTTTTTTTGTGGTAAAATTTATTTTTTGTGTTGAACATTTTTTTTTGTGGTATAAACTTTTTTTTTTTTTGGTAAAAATTTATTTTTTGTGGAACAATTTTTTTTATGGTAAACATTTTTTAAGGTAAACATTTTTTTTGGTAAACCCTAGTAAATTGAATAAAAAAATTTTTTAAGTTTCATCTCAACTTCTCAAGCAAATATTGTAATAAAAAAAAATAGGAAATTATCACTCATATTTATTTGTGTTTGCATAGAATAATCAGTGTTAATTGTTATAATTATATTCAAGATGAATGAGTAGAGGGTTGTTTATAAAAGTAGTCCGGTTCAACGATAAATTCATAAATTAAAATCAACAGGATATCAGTTAAAGTAACGCATTGCTTGA
>JAQGAY010001779.1:0-12846 GCA_034698085.1 Polydesmus angustus
AAAATTATTAGTTTATTTAATGAAATATAGAAGTTTTACTGTCATCTACCCGCCACCATTTGCTGGGTTATAATTATTATGTATATAGTATAAACAAAAATACTATTATCGTTCTCATTTTAGTTTAATTCATTAGTGTTCCTTTAGACCAACGATGAACAATAGAAAAAAACATATCTCAATAGCCAATTTAGTCCAAAGTGTGTATTTTTTTAATAAAATTTCTTAATTATGACGCCATTACTGCCTTAGGAATAATAATATTAATTTCCTTTTTTAACTGTTTATAATCAACATAAAATTTCCAATTTTTACGATATGAAAAGTGGAGTTAGGCATAAGAACGAGAAAATCGCTTTACCGCAAACTAATATTCTTGAAGACGTTTTAGTCTTCATTTATTGATACATTTATGTAGTTTTACTCAATATACTGTATCGTTTCTGAAGTAATTTAATTAAATAACTGATTTAAAAAATAAAAAAAAAAAGAAAAGTAGAGAAAAACAATACTTTAAATGTTGAACTTTTTTTTGTCATATGTAGTGGTTAGGCATGCTAATGCGACTATTTTGATTAAATTTTGTATTTAGGCCTACTGTATAATAAAACTACAAATCAATATTGCTACCTTCAAAGTAGATGCATAGGGAAGATATAATCGGCGTGAGATGTGGTTTTCGCTCTTTTGTTACAGTTATGGAACTCTTAAAGTTGAACCATGGTCAATTGCAACTTTTGAACGAAGACCAGAGTCGGAAAATTGCAACAAATAAGCCTACGTTGATCCTGACTCAATTTCAAGAGTTCCGGGTGCAATGCTACTGAGGTGGGAAAGGCATCCCCTAATGGTGAGTAGCTTCCCAAGGCATCATGATTTGTACAATACAGAATTTTATAAAAACATTTGCATGACTTTTCGGCCTCACTGTGTGTCACGTGTTGCTATGCAGTACAGTATTTTATTTATGAGGGAAAATCGTGAGCGAGAGGAACAATTGCTTATGTGGAAATAAATGTTCAAAATAAACAAAAAAATGTTCAATAAATAGCCTATGTATATGACATTCTTCCGCAAAATTAAAACTTTACAATTTTTTTCACGTAATTAATTGTAACTGAAAAAACTTAATCTCGAATTTTGTTATTCTAAATAATTATACTAGATTCTATCCAGATAAAAATAAAGATCATGTAAATCGTTAATATTGCTCGTTAAAAAGAAATTTGTTTTATAGAAGTGTCAAAAAAATCTTTAATACGGTCCTACACTATTTGGGCTACAGTAATTATTGCATTAAATTTATTTAACTTTTATTTTTAGTTTGCTATATTAAGTCAATGCAGTCAAACAATTTTCAAAACAACATAATTTAAAAAAAAAAATGACAGACAGATAACAGGAAGAATAAATTTATGATAGATGGAGCCACTTTATACGAAGCGCAAGTAGGTAGAGAAAGAGCAGACAGCCAGGTTTGATTGAAAATGTTATGAAGGATAATTTCGTTAGATTTAATTTTTCACATGTGATTTATAAATGTTTTAGGTGTGTAAAATAACTTTTCTGAAGCACAAATAAATTTTTCATTAATTAAAATATTTACTTGTGAGCTATTACTTTCGGTTTAAGAGAGTTGACGAAAACATTCTCGCAAATTCTCAAAGTAATTTTGTATGTGCGTTAAGAAGTTTATACCATAGAAGGCCCCGCATTTTTGAATTCTTCTAAGAATAATAATTTGTAGCAGCGAACACTATTATATGGTAATATAAAAACAATTATTATGTAATCAAGAAGCGTTTTAAAAAAAGATTAATTTCGTTCATTAATTTTTGTATGATTGTTTATTATAATAGGCATTGCTGACATTGAGCGCCAAATGTGGATATCGAACTCCTTCAGAAAATCTATTATTAAATTTATGGTTGGTACTGATAATATTTAAATTATTAGTTATAACTTAATAATCTTTTATAATATATATATAAAATTATCATTCAATTTTTTGAAATGAGGTAAGGTAGTTCGCATAACTTACTTCTAAAATACATTAAACCAGATTACATGTGCATGGCGGTTTTTTGTGTTATTAGCAATAATATTATAATTATTAACTATTGATTCATTTTGTCAATGAAAACATTGTCAATAAGTTAATAGTATACATTTTGTCAATGAAAACATTGTCAATAAGTTAATATACTGTAAACAATTGAAATCTATTGCAATTTTTGCATTACAATTTTTTTTGCAAATATTTTATGTTTCTATCATCTACAATATAATGCCGCACTAATTGCTGTAAGTTATATTTTAATTTTTGTTTAGTGCTTGATTATGGAAACTGAAAGAAGAAAATGATATTACAATGTTATCACCATATTGACAATGTGCAAAGTAATGCTTGAAATTCTTGTTTTGGAAATTTATTATTTCATTTTATTTTTATAGAATGGATTCAAATGTGAAATCATCTTCAAATACTGAGGCTGTAATGTCAGAAGATTTGAACGATTCTGATGACGAAATTAATTTTGACGATTTCAAAGACATTGTGGACGACGAAGATAATGAAGGCGGAAATAACGTGATTGTGTTTAATTGTGAATCACGCGTTGAACGTAGAAATTCGCCTGATGTAATTGAAAGGGAATGGTCGCCTGACTGCGATGATTCGGTTGCGAAGTCGGAGTCGCCTGGTCGCGAAAACCCGGAGATACCTACGTCTCTTGTGCGTCCGGATTTATCTGTCAACGACGAATCAATGGATTCTTCAGTTAGTAACAGTACAGTAGATAAGAAGGAAAATTTTAAGACAACTAAAAAAAAAGGTCAACAACCGAAGAAAAAGAATTGTATGGGAACATCGGATGAAACAAAACTTGTAAGCACTACGAGGAAGTCTAAAGCAGTTGAATCGGATTATCTGGTTAAGAAGAGTAATGTTTTTGAACCTAAACCAGATGAATATAAAACTCCCTGTAACAATTTTTCTAAGAGGAAATCTAAATTCGTCGAATTAGAATCTAAAATCAAGGAGACCAAGATTTCTTCGCCTGTTCATCAGGTGAAGGTGTTATTAGAAAGACTAGATTTGAGTAGGTATAGAATTGGTAATAGCGATTGCTTCTCCAGTCATCCTATTGCCAATTCGATTCAAGATAGTATCAGTGCACCCGCGAAAGACAAAAATTATTCGAATCAGTTCGAAGTGCCACACCAAATAGAGATTGAAAAAGCGGTTTTAATCAAAACCTTAAAAAGTAGCGATAAAGGCGAACAAAATAACTTACCCCAGATTAAAGTAAAACCCTTAAAAATAAAAAATACTCAGAAAGAGAGCAATTGTTTGAAAGAAGTTGTAAATAATGAAGAATTATCTGTCGTGAATTGCGAAAATCCTATTAAAATTAAACAAGATAAGCGAAATAAGCGTCCTATCGTAGAAGAAGTGCCTGTCTTCCATACTAAGTCATTAATTAGTTCTACAAAGTCACCAAACCATTTTACCAATAAATCAAAACGCGATATTCCGCCTTCGCGATCTATGGATTCTAATGTCGGTGATAAAGAAAAACCTACAAAGGCTTTTAAACGGCGGCGAATTAGTGATACTAACATCTCTTCTAGTGTAAAACTGAAATCTACTCCTGAAGATTTGGCAGCTAACCGGAAACGTTTAAAACCGGCGACTGAGTTAATGAATAATGCTGTTTCATCAATAGATATAGTTGATCGTCCACTAAAAATTGATCCTAAGGAAAGTTCAAAAAGGAAAACGAAAGAAGTAGTGGGTAACGAAATTCCATCAAACGCAGTTGTATTAAAAAGTAGCGATTTGCTTGAGATTGAAGATGCCTCTTTTGTAAAGGAACCGTTAGTGGAAAAAGTAGAACTAAATTTTAACAAAAGTGCCTCAAAAAAATTGAAATCGAAGAAGGTTTTGGACGATAAAATCACTAATAAATCGCTAATTAATCGGCAGTTAACTGAAAGCTTTTCTCTCGATAATAAAGGTGATAATTGCAAAGAAAACCGACTTGAGATAAGTTCTAACGAAGGTGAAACGGGTCAAAGTAAATTAAAAGTAGATCTCGAACCTCATTTTGATTTCGCTACTGAAGCGTCTGAATTTTTGGTTAAAGATTCGTGCGACGATTACAAGATCGATTTAGACGGTGTCTTCAAAATATTAGACGAAGACACTGTAGAAGATGACGAGCAAGTAATAAAACATTTGTTGCAGGAATTATTAATCAAGGTTGATCGGTTGACAGTAAATTACGGGCAAAATTTTACAACTAGAGACAAACCTCATTCGATTAAAGTGGCTGAAATCAGTGCGGCAAAGGTATCAGCGTCAATTAGTAATAATATCTTAGCTAAAAGCACCGAAGAGGTGGTGCCATCTTCTTTGTGTAATAGCGTTGGAGAAAGCAGTGCAATTATTGATGGAGCAGCTACAAAAATATGTGATTCAATTATTAAAAGTACAACTTTGGTTTCAAAATGTGAACGCACGTCCAAGTGGTATCATCCGGTGGTTAATTTAACAAAATCTGAAAGGCGGTTGAGAAAAATAAAAAGAGGGTAATGATCTATTATTTAATTTGTCATTTATTTTGTCAGTTAATTGTTTTAAATTTTTATTTTACAGTCACGGATTGTCGGCGGAATTTAAAAAACGTATGAAGTTTCTTCTGAAACGAAATCGTCAACAATATTTGATTGAGGTCGTTCAACTACATAAACTGAGCGAAGCGAAAATTCTAAAATTATCTCGTTGCAAATCTACCTCGGATTTTCAACGAAAACCTCAAACGCAATTTCCAAGAAACGCATCTGTAATTAGTAGACCGAAAGACACTGATCGGACATCTTCACAACGGAGAAGTAGCAAGGGTGAAAATATTTGTGCCAAATTTCGCGAAGATAAATCTCATATTGGTGCCATGAAAAAAGCAGATTCTGCTTTAGCAAGACGTTTATCGAATTTACCGCGAATACCAAAGAAAGCGAGCGCAATTAATTCAAACCTAAATACTCCTAAAATTTCGAGTCCTGCATTAGAGAAAGTTATTGAAAGTAAATGCTCGAGTCCGCTCTCTAATTTGAAAAGCAGCTTGGCGTTGAACTCAAAAGCAAATGATTCCAGTAGACGAAAGCCAATTGAAGATGTCCTGTTGAAAGTTGTTACACCTAAATGTACGCGAAATACATTGGATGATAATAGGTTAGTTAAATACGCTTCGACTAATTTGAAAACGGGTAATGGCTGGGAAGAATTAGAATTGAATGAACTTATAAAATTCGGTGAAAAACATTTGGCCAATCCAAGCATAGCTGCAAAACTTTCTCGTATTAATAACTTGGTTAAGAACAATTCAGCGTCATCTGTAAATAAACCATACAACCCGTTTTGTGGAATTTTAGACATGCCAACCGGCAACAACACAAACATTGTCTCTATTAAACCCAACGCTGATAAACCTATGGATGTCAGTCCTACCAACGACAAATTATTTCCAACTGCTTACCATCCGGATTCCCTTAGCGTTGATCCTCAAGTAAGTGACGAGGGATTATCCGTCAGGACACACGTGGACGATTCCAGCATCTCATCCGAAGAAGATAATATCTCAATTTGCAGTAGGTGTGTATTAATTATTATTTTTTTTTTTAAATTTTCATATAATCATAATTTTTTATTTTGAAATTATGCACTAATTCTTCATTCTGACAGGAATAACGTACTGATTGTACCTAAAAGTAATTATTGGTTAGAAAAGTATGATGTTTCAGTTCTGCAAGATACGTCATATTTCTACAGATATGAACTATCGGAATCTCTGGCTTCCAGCGATACTATGGAAGATTTGTGGAGTGATCAATGCGAGGCGGAAAACAAAATTTATAGCGAGTCAAATAAGCGTCATTCTTTTGATCAGGAATTGAGCAAAATGAATCTCGAGGAACTGGAGGTTTATTAACTATTTTTTTTTAATATACTAAATTTTTAAAAAACATTTTTTTATAGAAAAAAATGAATTTGTCTGTATTAGCAGATAATTTCAAGAAATGCCTTACGGTGTTTGAGCATATTAAAAAGAAATTAATTTCAGATGTACCAATTCTATATATTGAAAAATTATTTGTTATTGCAAGAAAATGTATCAATTGCTCACAGGAAGACACCATTTTATTTTTAGAAATCGGTAATTAAATTTTATTTAATGATTCTATTTGACATTTAATAATTTTTTTTTTGCTAGTTGGAGATTGCTTATCACCGAAACAAAATTTATTTGAAAAAATAAAAATCTTAGTAGCGTTATTTAACTGGTTGAACACAGTTAATAGAACGACGAAAGGTAGCCACTGGACAGCTATTGGTCGTCAAGGTAAGTTTGCGGACTTAATTTTTTCTGTCTAAAATTAATTAAATAATATAAATTTTTTATTTTAAAATTATTTTTAGTGGGGTTTTCCAATCTAGTTAGTTTATACAACCAGGTTTTAGCGGAAGGAATTAATGCTAAGAGCGGTTCAATTTTTGGTCTCTATAGAGCTGGAAGCGGTTTGCATTTGCCAATGGACGCTTCAATAATTCGAGCTTTGGTTTCTTGTTTTGTATCGTCAAATATGCTTTCTGCCTGCCAAGACGTTTACAACTTAGGTTGTCAGTTAGGAGTTTATAAATGTTTAAAGGCAAACGATTGATTGCGCTTTTCCATTTTTCAGTTGTCTTATTTAAAGTACTGTATTTGTTTTTAGATTCGTAGATGGCCTATGGTACTTTTTGTTAGGAGTTATTACACGGTGGACGAAATTAGAATCATTTTGTTGGAATTTCTTTTAAAACTTGATAAACTTTTGAGTACAAAATTTTTCATTGACTTGGGTGTTAATTTTAACGAAGATCTTTCACTGTTTGTTCGTTTTGAGGTTGGTAAAATATTTGTAAATTTGATGTTTATTTTTTAATTATTATGTTATTTTGGTAGGAATTAAAGTTTGAAGATTTCTCAGTCGTTGGCATTAACCATTTAACTTCAATACCAAGTTTATTAACTGATGTTTTTGAAAGGTTTAAAACGGCTTTATCGTTTATGGGAGAATCGATTCTCGATGACGCAACTGTTGATCAAAAGAGAACAATTCTGCGAATAGAAAAACCTTTATTGGAAAAATTGTTAAAATATGCAAAGGTAAAAGATAAGAAATTTTATTCACAAATATGGTCAGCTAATCGATTGTTTTTTCATAGGTTCACGCACAAAATAAGATAACGTTTATTGATCACGATAAGCCAAGATTATTTAATGCCTTAGCTTACCAGAAATTGACAGCGAATGGCATTTATTGCCAATATGATGAAAATCCGTTTATTTAGTTCTCGTTGGTTACTTACAGCTTCATAAAATGAGAAGGTAAAGTCAAATCTTTATTTACCTTTTTTGTTAACTGCAATTTGTTTAAAAATTGTAATAGGAAATTTAAATTGAGGATTTCGAGTTGAAATATTTACGAAATTTATCTGAAAGTATTATTTTCAAGTTCTCATTCTAAGTCAAAATGTACATAAAAATGTAACTTGTCATAATGGTAATATACCGATGAAAATATAAATTTTATTTTATTACGTTTTATAAAAAAAAACTTTATTGTCTGAATCAGTGATTTACATTTAATATTACCGGTAATTCACGAAATAACTAAACTGGATGGAAACCAACTAGGACGATTGGCGAGCACCCTTTTGCGAGTTATTTGTTTATCATCTTTTTCTAATTTTTTCTGTAACCATTCCTCATACGCTTCTAAAGCTTTTCCATCTTTTTCTTTTTGTATGTCAGAAGTTAAAACGGATTTTATATACTCGTCATTTTGTTTTTGCTCAAAATTTTCTCGAAGAAGTTCGTCTTTTTTTTTCTTCCACGCTAAAAAAGTAGTCATCGAATCTTCAGTTTTTTTCCATTTATCATCTTCCATTTCGTCTTCCATAATTGCTTGTTTATGTTTTTTAATTTTAGCTAATTCTTTCAGCTCCACATCTTTTCTTTCTTTCCACATTTTAAAAACCTGTTAAAAAAATTAGAACAGCATTAAGGTTTGGATGAAAATTTAAATACAAGAAAATAATACAACTTTTTCAGCCGTTTCTTTTTTTTCTTTTTCGTTTTCTTTTTGAAGTTTCTTTTCTCTTAATATTTGTTCTTGTTTTAGTTTAATTTCTTCATTTTTTTTCTCGCTCCAAAATTTAAAAACCGCTTCTGCAGATTGTTTTTTTTCTAATCTTTCCTGTACTCAGTAAAATATTGCCAAATTTTAAATATTTTTTATTAGTTTGATATTGTTTTACGTAATGGTACTTTTTCTTTTTCCTCCATAATTTTTTTTGTTTCTTGCATTATTTTTTTTTCTTTCATTTGTTGTATTTTTCTTTGTTTTTGCTTTGAGTCCCACCATTGTTGATAAATGGAATTTTTTAATTTGTTGGGTTGGTTTGAAATGTCAGAATCCATCTTTTCTTGAGCAATAATTTCCATTTTAGTTCTATGTGGTAGCAATTGTATGCTTTATTCATTCATTTATATTTAAATTGGTTTATACTCACTTTGATTGGTTTTTTGCGACAGATTTTCTGATGTTTGATTGCAGTTTGAACTTAAATTACGATGCTGGATATTCTTTATTTACCTTTACTAAGTGAACTATTTTAATTTCAATATTTCAAACATTATTATTATTTTATCTTTTATTTTTAAGATTGAAAATTATTATAAAGGACCTATTTTTTTCTCTTCCATCCCAATGAAGCCAATCTGGTCTGTGTTAATTCGTTGTTGCCTCGGCAACAAGAAAACAAATGCCTAGTGCATAGTGCAATGTTAAAATATTATTACATAATTTATAATTACATAATTTTATGTAATTATTTAACTAACAATTATAATAGTGAGCTTTAAAATAAAAATATAAAAATTAATAAAAACGATTAATAAAACTTTAACTATGAAAATAATGCTATTTTATTGCTTTAAAAATGTATTAATCGATAAAGAAAGGTACAATATTTAAGAAGTTAATTATTAAACCGTAAAAGTATTGTTAAAAATAAAAATTATCAAATTTTTCACTTTAACTGGAAACCAGGCATTACGACAGAACTTCCGGTATGCTTTTTTATGCTATTACTTAAGCAATTCTGTTGCGGTTCTCATTTTATGTTAACTGTTAATTGTTTCTTTTAGCATGAGTTGCGACTGTGGAACCTCTAGCGACGAATGAAGTTTTAGCACTGACGATGGCGGTACATTTCTACACTTTTTATATTTTGATGGTTAGTTAATTGTTATTCAGTTAAAATGTAGTGTTATCTTCGGCGTTGAAATTCTTTGGTTTATTTTTATCAGCTGTTCTTCCAACAAAAAAAGATTAACGCTAGAGTAACCATGTAATTGGATCTATACAGCTGATTGTCAACAAATAAGGTTAGTTCCTGTTAAATAGTAATAATTAATAACAAAAAATCGTTATGGATAAACGTAATATTACGCAATAGCAATGAAATGTATCGTAAAAGTTGCGTGATTTTTTGCAATGTCTGACGTCAAATGTTTATATAAATATTTGTGTTTGTATTTGAAAGGGAATCGCTGTAATTTGAATGTTTTATTCTGAACATATGGATGCGACGTTAGTAAATTTTTTTGAGCCGGACTCCCAAGGGCCCACCGCGGAGCTGCCGAAGTCTCTTCCACCAGAACCGGGCGAAGGGAATGTGGAATATAAATTGAAGTTGGTTAATCCGTCAAAAAGTCGTTTCGAACATTTGGTGACTCAAATGAAATGGAGGTTACGCGAAGGACAAGGGGAAGCGATTTACGAGATCGGTGTGGAAGACAGCGGTTTATTAGCTGGACTCAACAAGGAAGAATTGACAGCTTCTTTAACTACACTTTCGAAAATGGCAGAACAACTGGGAGCCACGATCTCTGTGCTTCGAGAAAGAGAGATGGAAGACGAGCTAACGGGCGGTAGTAAAAGAGCGGTCGAGTTACTGGTTAGAAAGGTATATAATAATACTAACATTTTTTAAAAAAAAATTATGCATGTAAATAAAATTAAGATTTATTGTTATAGGTTCCAGACGATCAACATACGATAGATTTACGAGTGGCGGTTTTAGGGAATGTGGATGTCGGAAAAAGTACTCTGTTAGGTGTTCTCGCTCACGGTGAACTAGATAACGGACGAGGAAGGGCGAGATTAAATCTATTTCGACATTTGCACGAAATTCAATCCGGAAGAACGTCTTCTATCAGTCACGAAATCCTCGGCTTTGACTCGCAAGGAAGTGTTATCAATTATAGCAATATGCGCACCGCGGAAGAAATTTGCGAAAGCTCGACCAAACTGATCACTTTTATCGATCTAGCGGGTCATCATAAATATTTGAAAACGACTATTTTCGGTTTAACCGGCTATTGTCCACATTTCGCGATGTTGGTCGTAAGCGCTAATTCGGGAATTGCCGGCACGACGAGGGAACACTTGGGTTTAGCGATGGCTTTAGACGTACCCATTTTCGTCGTGGTGAGCAAAATCGATTTATGCTCGAAAATAGTGGTGGAGAAGACGATTGATCAGTTGGAATCAATTTTGAAATCCCCGAGTTGTAACAGGGTACCTTTGAGAGTTCTTTGCAACGACGATTCTATAACCGCCGCGTCGAATATGACTTCGGGAAATGTAGCGCCGATCTTTACCGTCTCCAATGTCACATCGCTGGGACTCGATCTACTTACTAAGTTCCTTAACGTTTTACCACCGTTTTGTACGGTGCAAGAACGAGAGAAATTGATGCAAGAAGAAACGGAATTTCAAATTGATGAAACCTACCACATCCCTGAAATTGGGATTGTCGTCGGAGGTTTAGTTACAAAAGGAATTGTTAAAGAGTACGATAAGTTATCTTTGGGACCTACGGAAGAAGGTAGTTATATTTCGGTTCGTTTGAATTCGTTACATCGAAACCGAGCGCCTTGTAGAGTGGTTCGAACAGGACAATGGGCGTCGGTAGCTTTGGGACACGATGTCGGCACCCCAATTCGAAAAGGAATGATGCTTCTTAGCAAGAACCTTAAACCGCAATCTTGTTTATATTTTCAGGTATTTATTGATTTTTAAATTGTTAGAAAATAACACCTTCATTGAATGTTTTTTTTTTTAAATTTTTTATAGGCAAATATTTACGTGCTGTTTCATTCAACCGCAATATATCGAGGCTTTCAAGCCACTATTTATATAGGGAACGTTCGCCAAACTGCGAGTCTGGAAGGAATTATGTGCAAAGAAGGTATTCAGACAAACGATAGTGCTACTGTTATGTTCAAGTTTTTACGCCAGCCGGAGCACATACATGCTGGTGCTCGCTTACTGTTCAGAGAAGGAACCACGAAAGGTGTGGGAGTTATCACCCAAATTTTCCCGATTGAAACTAATATTCAACGATAAACACCAAATGCGAATCTTCTATTCTTTTGAAGCCGGTAAGGTAGGACTATCCAGTTTTATAATTTATATATAGCTGTAAAATTTACCGTATAGCGGTTTTTTTCTTCTTAAATTTGTCAATTTACTCTTAAAACTTCAATCTAGAAGTTTAAGATAATATTTCGAAGCTTTATAACGTGCGGAATGTTTGAAATTTTGCGCAAATTAATTACCATGGTACTTAATTAACGCTTATAAAGTTTGAAAATTTTTAAATGCCATAGATTTTAAGTCTATAATATCTATATAGACAATGTTTTTATTATTTTATAGATTTTATCGTAATAATTATAATACTTTTTAACTCGTTTAATAATTATTACCATGATGTTCATACGACAAAAAAAAAAAAAAAAATAAGTGGTTGTGAACCACGTACATTTTCCATGCATGCGTGCACGGCAATTTTGTTTTGTAAGTATTAAAATTAAAATTGCATTCGCTTTGAATAATAAATTATTTTTGATAAATTATTGTACAAGCGAACAGCTGGTTGAAATTCACTAATTTCGGACAATTGTTTTTTTTTTATTTGGTGGTTATTGCGAAATAACATTACATTTTTCGCCTTTATTTTACTCAACATTATATTTACTTCCTTTTAAAATTTATTTTACTACTGTATTTAAAAAGAGAGAGCAGATCGGACGTATTATTAGCGGGACACGTACCGTAGTTAGATGGATTCTAAATATACGTATTAGGTACTTGTACATGTACAGGGAGAGACATTCTGGCCTCCCGAGCCTCTCGATAGCTATTCCCCCACTTTCCTTTAGAAACTTTGAGCTAGGTCGATCAGGGTGAGACAGCGAAAACCAAGAAAACAAACAAAGTTTTAACTAAAATTACGTTTACTTAGTCGCAGACAAGACATACAGTAAATATGTAAAGTTTATCAAGTACAGTACATGTACATGCAATTTAAATTGTCATTTTTATCGAGGGCTTCGTTAGAGAAGGACACTGGTCAGCGTCACATGCTCAAAGACAAAATGCAACTTCAGAGGTATTTTTTTTTGTGAATTTATTTTCATAAAGTTTGTCGACCGTTCAATTAATATTCGTTGAAATGAATAAAAGTTGGTCTTTTAGGCAAGGTTTTTCGTTTGGAGTTTGTGCTGTGACGTAATTTGCTTACATTCCTTTCAGTTTTGGTCGAATAACTTTGGAATCGGATGAGTTAGAGCACAACGGATTGCGGGCCTTTCTGTTTAGGTCGTTCTACATGTAGGACTTCATTTTCAAGCCAATCTAGAAGTTTACAATAATATTTTGAAGCTT
>JAQGAY010001780.1:0-12841 GCA_034698085.1 Polydesmus angustus
CAGACCTAGAAAATATGTCTAACTCATCAAATTATACAAATATATTTAACGTGGAAACAATGTTAAAATGACAGATGACATAAATAAATACCGTTAAATTATTTAAATGTTGTGTACAAAATGCATGTACTGTACATATAATTATTCTCAATAAATTTCTAGCACAACATTAGCATATCAATGATGCTGATAGAATCTAATTCCGTGAATATATTGAACGAAATTCCCTCAATTCAATAGTGCACCAAATTTTAAAAACTTCAATTTAATTAAATACCAAAAAAGTAACGGGTAAAATATATATAAAATTTAATAATTTTTATTTACCTCCTTTGACAAGTCCATTTGTTGAAATGGCAGATATTGACAATCCAGTAATTGTAGTGATTACAGATGACAATAAAATGACTAAAATAGAATGAACTAAAAAAAAAATAATAAAAAAAATAATTAATTAATAAAGCATTAAAATGAGATATGAATAAATTACTAATTCCTGCTCGGCCAACAATGACTGTGAGACGCAAGAACATAATAGGACCCCATATGTTGAGCAGACATCGTACAAGGACACCTGTGATCCATCCAAATTTTGTTACCCCTTCCTTTTGACCATCTTCACCACTTCCACCGTTTTTTCCCTCATTCTGCAATATAATACAATACAATCATTATTTTATGTTAAATAAACAATAAACTTTTTAACGATGAAAGTTTCAATTATCTTTTTAAAAGATTTGAAGTCGCGCACAAGTTAAGCAGATGTTTTCAAGATAATTAACATCTATGTGCGAATTACTCTATAAATTTCATAAATCGTGTTTTAAATTTATTGGCTTAAGAAGAAATAAAGGAAACAAAAGAATTTTATTAGTCTCATAAAACTAAAAAAAAAATGTGAAAGCTTTATAAAAAATAAAAACAAAAAGAGTAATTGTAAAAAGTTTGATGAAAAAAATGTTTGCTGTAGCCTACTATAATATAAAAACATGTGTCCAAAAAAATCATATTTTATCATGTTACAAAACTTTTTAATATTAAAGGTAATAAAAGGTGCATTCAAAATTTCAACTAAAAATGTCAGCAAAAAAAAAAAAAAAAAAAGTAATAAAACAACAAAACTGCAATTAAATTTATTTAAAGTTTAAAATCTTTAAAAATTAAATCAAAACTGCAAATAAAATTAACGTAAAGTAAAACTATTTGCGTAATAATTGTCATTGTTGTCCTGAACCCAAAAAAAAAGGTGTTTGTTTCACATAAAAAAGTTGTCAAATTAAATCTGTCATTTACTTTTTAAAAAAAAAAACATGTAAAGTAACTAATCCGAGCTATTAAAAAACAAAAGCCCGGGATTTTTATAATTACAATATCATAATGTTAATGAATTCATATTGCGATAACTTCCCGTCGAAATAATAAATCCCGCTCATAAATTAATTAGCTACTGTACATTTCGAGATACGAAAATGTTTTCGAGTAAAATTTTTGTATGAAAATTTTAATAAAAAATCAATAAAAAAATATTGGAGTGACTTACTTTGACCGTAGTCGTTTCCTGATGCAACTCATCCAAAGTAGGCCTACTGGCCATGTGTACCGATCTCACATCTCTGTACAGATTAATATGCGGTAGAGCCTCTCTAGTCAACCGTTGCAAAGTCTTAATATAAGTGCTGGTAGTACTACTGGTGGGTAAAGGTCCATCGTTAAAATCATTATCCAACACTTCATCGGTCAGAGAAAAAGTCCTATTATCATATTCAGCGGTCTCGGACAATTGCTCTTCACCGTTGCCGTTGCTGCACAAGGAAGAGGACCGTTTGAGGGACCTCGAATCCATCGCAGGCATCGTTTTCTAAGACACACAAAACTTCAATTTATAATCCTTAAAAATCAAAATAAATTTATTAGCAGCGAACTAAATACATGTTCGAAATAACTAAATAAAAAAATTAAAAAAAAACACTAATAAATAAAACGCACTGCTCGAAACCGGTTTTTCGCTCCCTTTGTTCGTTACCAATCGTTGAGTTGTGGAAGTGGATAAAAAGAAGGATGTCCCCAACAATATAGTGTGTATAATAATAGATGAAAAAAAAAATAATAATAATAAAAAGAAGCAGGTAGGTCGAGGAATAAATGTTGGTTCGTGTTTGACTATCGAAACGACAATGCTGCTGCGCTCATGTTGAATCTTACGTTTATACGTTGGAAAATATGAAGCAGCAATTGGCTAATTCCGGCTTGTGTCTCTCTATATGTCATGGTCAACCGTAAATGTAACCCTCGAGCAGCACATTTACCTTTCGATTTAACAAATAGGAACGCGAGTTTTTTGGGAAACCGAGCCTTGTTGCTAAACTGCTTTACACACGACGTCATTACTGACTCGAACGCCGGAAGTGACGGCACAATAACATCTCTGACATGTATTTTTAACTCGCTAACAAAGTGGTGATTTTTTTTTCCTTTCTTTCTTTTTGATTTTTTTGTATTGTGTAAAGTGAACAAAAGAAATTGAAACGCGAAAAAATAGTTCCCTTTTTTTATGTAATTTTTTTTAAAATTCCGGCATTATTAGAAAAATTATACATTTCCGTTTAATTGTATGCTTAAATATTAGCAATTTTGTAAAATTTAATTTTTTATCAAAAAAAAAAAAATTGCTAATGAAAAATCATTTTACTCTACCGGTGCTTATTTTTATTTTATTATTTTTTAAACTAACATGAAAAAACAGGAAAATAAATTTTTTTTTAAACTTTAAAATTAATTTTTTTTTTTGGCGTTTTAAATACCGGGACTGTAATTTTGTGTACAAATTTATAATAAAATTGATTTATAAAGACTGTCAAAAAAAAGTCTATTAAGCGTCAAATTAAAATTCATGAAACAACTATAAAATTAATATGTTTAATAAATTGAAATAAATCCTAAATAAATTTTGCATAATCAAATTTAATTCTCGTTTGAAGTTTTTATTTCACGTGCAGTAATGTCCAATTTGTAAAACTTTAATAAAGCTTTTCGAATAATAGTTTGAGGAAATTATTTTACTCCAAAACACATGTTCAATTGTATAAATTTCTCATTGTATTCTTTTTAATTCATTATCCTTTTGAAAGAGAAAATATACCTACTGTATTTAGAAAAGCCTAGCTTGCTTCTAATTATAATAATTATCACTCTTCCAAACAGTATTTAATAAGTGTTTACGTAATTTTCAATACAAAAATATTACCTAAAATTTTTTTCCAAATAAATTAAAGACAGTAATTTAAAAAAATAGAATGAATTAGAAAATCTATTTCAAGTACTTGCCTTTTGTTCACAAAGATTTGCAAAAAAAAAAAATACTACTTTTTTGAAAAAAAAAAATAAATCGCAGAAATAATATCATAAATAATGCATGAGCGTAAAACCCAATCGGATTTAAATAACAAGATCTATTTGGAGATAATAAACTATTATTTTGATGTTTACACGCTAATATTTTCTTTTAAAAAAAATAAAAAATAGTAATTAAAATTAAATAATTTTACGTATTTCCTGTTATTAATGTTAATAATAATATTGTTATTGCGTTCGTAATTAGTTTATTACAACTACGAATATTAAACTTTTTAATAAAATCATTAATAATTAGCTAAATAGGCAATTGACTTTGCTGAATGAATGGCTTAAAATGATTCAAAACCTTTGACGTCATCAAAGAGCTTTATCAAAGCCGTTTGCTATGTTGCCAATGAACGCATAAGGGAATTCATCCTATAAGTACAAGCTTAAGAGTAGCTTTTAGTTCGCTCATTGCATAAGTATTTGCCTTAAGTAATAACCATGAGAAAGAAAATAGCGCAAACAAACACTTATGAATTAGACCTACTTACGCATAATAGCCATGTTTGAATATCAAAAAATTATTATTATTTAAAAAAAAATTGATGTAAATTATTTTTATTTTGACCAAAAATCGTCATGTATTGTCGATCTGAAACTCATTAACGATTAATAATTAATACGTTATTGTTTTTTTCAATGATATAGTTAATTGGTCAAATGATTAAATACTTTTATTCCAAATTTGTTTTAGAGCTTTTTGACCAATGTGCGCGCAGGAAAGTGAGTTGCGACGCCCATTCCAAGTCACATAAAAGCGAACAATGCGAATGAAAGCAATAATATAGGTTAACATTGAAAAATAGAAAAGGGGTATTTAGATTGAAAAACCCCCTGCAAAAATATAAATGGGATTATTACGACATAATTAAGCAATTAAGCGGTAAATTAACTTCCGTTCGTTAGTTTATTGAAAAGATTTTTGGGATTTAGTTTTTTTTTTTTTTTTTTTGATCCCATAAACGAATCTTTTCAAACGTAAAGTAAAAATCGTGATTTTGAGTTAAGTTAATTAAATCAAAAGTGGTTAGTGTTCAACTCGCACGCAATTGATTACTCACAATACAAGCGTTAAAGATTCCAAACACGTTGAAAGATGTCTGAAAAACTAGTCGACGGAAAAACGTGGCAAAAGTGGTTTTAACTGAATCGGAGCAGACTCATATTTATTTAAATTAAACACTCAAAAATTGGGTTTTTCTAAATTGACCATTAAAAAAGAAGTCACATCTCAATTTCAGGAAGAAAAAAAAAAAAAGAGCGTTGATCATCATCATCATCACTTAATTAACGCGCCAAACGGAATGTTAAAAAGAAAATCCGAGGTAAAGGATGTGAAAAATCATTCGAAAAAAATGTACTTTTTAATATTAATAAATAATTATAATGTAAATAATTTTTATGTGAATTCGAGGACGATTTGATTTTTAAAAAATGTGAAGTCCGTTTCAATGAGAATAAATTTGTTTATTTTTATGAAGAGTGCGTTTTATATCCTGAAACTTGAAAAAGTCATTGAATTTTATTAGGTCTTCTTATTCGGAATACAATGAAAATATTTAAATTAGAAGGTAAAAGCTGCATCTAATAAATTCTTACAAAAAAAAAATAATAACGAAAATATTAGGTTTTATAAAACTGATATGGCCCTACCGTATCTTGCACTAAATTATAGTTTTGTAATAAGTATACTGCTTAGTACAAGTCTCGCAACAATCCAAATCAACTTCCTTAACAAAACCAATTACTTTTTATGTTGAGGTTGCAAAACCAGCAACAAAATGATTAAGCAAACTAAGAAATTTCAAGCAATTTAACATAATAAAAAAAAAGCAATTTTATAATTTGTATTGACTGGTTATTAAATTGTAACATGTAATAAATTTGTTAATTCACAATTTCTAAATTAGTCTTTTCAAATTTATTTTTAATTGTTCTCAATTACCGATAAATTGTTTCACTTTGTTTCATATTTTCATAACTTAATACTAAAGTGGATTAAATACTGTAATAGGCATTAAAAACCTTGAAACATTAATTTGTATTTAAATCGTGAAAATGCTCATTAAAATTCATTTATATTTTCATTTAAATTTAAGTTTCTTTATATTACCTATTATGTACGTGCCTAAATTTTCCATCTTTTTGAAAAAAAAAGCAACGAAAAGCCATTAATTAAAATAAAAAAGAAATTATGTAATTTTCAAAATCAATTTTAATTGCCAAATGAGACATAAGAGATTTTGCGATTAAACGTATCTGCTCATTCTTATGCTTAACCACTTCTTATGACGTAAGAATCTAAATTTTTATCTTTGCAGTAAACAATTACAAATGGAAATTGATTATTTCTTAAGTAAATTTAAAAAAATACAAATCCAAATTTTTCCAGAAATTTCTTAATTTCTTATGTAATTCTAATGACATCATAAGCATAAGAAAATCAGAAAAGAAAGGTTAATTGAAAACTTTCTATTGTCTTAAAATGTGTAGTGTATCTAGGCTCATTCAATACGGTAATGATAGTAACTGTACCGATACATAAAAATAATTTCTAAAAAATATGAATTAAATTAATATTGAAGTTTTTTGCGATCTTATATTTTTTATATGATAAATTAAGCAACAATGACAAGCATTTACAAGAACAAAAAAAACCC
The DNA here is from genome assembly GCA_034698085.1 of Polydesmus angustus. Taxonomy (NCBI): domain Eukaryota; kingdom Metazoa; phylum Arthropoda; class Diplopoda; order Polydesmida; family Polydesmidae; genus Polydesmus; species Polydesmus angustus. The sequence continues at coordinate 6,060 of JAQGAY010001780.1, forward strand.
ATCTTACGTATTTATAATTAAGCTATTAGGTACTAACATGAATGAAAATGTTGAACATACCCGCCTGCAATTCCGTTTAGCGTCCCAGGGCATCAAAGCAGCGGGTCGAGATCCGGTAGAAAAACCACGCAACTTTTTATTCAGTTAAACTCCTTTTCGAAAGAAAAAAAAAACAAACAAACAATTCTTTTGGAGAATTGATTAGGAGAGCAGGTATGTTAATAAAAATGATATTGTGAACGTAAAAAAAATTGTAATAAATTAAACTGAAACTTCCGGAAGGTTGAAAAATTCGACGAAATCAAGCAAAAGAACTCAGTGTGATATTCTTTAGGTGCAGCAGCTGACATAAAGAAAGAAAAGAATTGAGGTTAACCTTGGTGAGCATTTTTTAATCATTTCAAGTAATCATCGGACATCAAGCTTAAAATATTATTAAAATGTTATGTAAATGCCAAAACTCACTAACTACTTCTTTTTTAAAAAATTTTTCTTTTCGCTATTGCATGTTACTTTTCTTAAATTAAATGAAAATAATGCTCAAATTTATTTAGTACAAATTTAAAAAAAAATTACCGGTACCCGTAATATATTTTTTAAAAAAAACATAATTTACCGGAAAAAAAAAATTTAAAAAACCATTTAAAAAAACGAAATAAACTATAAAACAAACAAATTAAACACCAAAAACGAAACAATAAATACATGTACTGTATATTAAAAATTAAATTACATGTAGGCCTAATAGATAAAATTTTAAAAAAATATGTATAGGCCTATATGTAAAAAAAACATATTTTTTTTATCAAAAACAAAAAAAAAAATAAAACAAGAATAATAATTTTGCAATGAAGAACCAACCGTAGTAAAAATTTTTTTATTAAACTTATTTAGTGAATTTTAGCTTTAAATCGGTAACGTCGAGGGTATTAATAAAAGTGAGTAAAAAGCAGATGACAATAATTCTGTTCAAATAAGATGAAAGATGAATTTCCATTAGCATTTTCAATCCCTTTTTTGTGTTTCGCTGACTCATTTGTCAATATTTGTTCATCTTTCTTTTTTTCTTTTTTTTTTTTTTATCTCTCCCTCGATCTCATCTTTCTCATTTCTTTTGTTTCGTGTCGGTTTAGCGGTCATTTTGTTCCTCCCTCCTTATTTGAACAATATGCGGTTAACACCTCGAACCCTGTTGCGTGTTGGCAGTGGCAAACACAGTGATAAGACACAAAATTAAACATGTGAGCGTGTCGCAATTCTCTTGCTTTCAAACTTTTTGGAATTTTTAATTACAATTAACTCGCGGTAAAATTCTTGATTTTTCAAGACGAATCGTAAAGATTGATGAAAAACAATGTTGTTTTGCAAGATCAAGTTTGACAGATGGAGTAATACGTAAAATAGAAGGCTAAAATTAAAATATATTTGAGAGAGGAAAATATTTGATCACTAATTTTTCAAGGTTAATATCTGCAATTAAAAAAAGACGTCACGAACTGTTTATTTTAAATGTTTAGTTACCAAAACCGCCGATAAGAATAGTTTTCAGTTACCGTACATTATTTTAATTTTTTTCATGAAATCCAGACTTAACATCGTTAAGTTAACATTAGTTTAACATCGATTTATATTTAGAAATGCATTTCATCGGTTTATATGTGAAACATCATATTTTTAAATAATCAATGTAGGCTACATGTACTGTACTCTAAATCAGGTATTAAAAATCGCATACGAATAGGTATTGACGTAGACAAAAGTAAATAGCAACAACAAAGTCCCCTCTCAACTTCAAACATATTATTGTAAACAGAAAAAAAAACTAATTGAAGCGTTTAAAAACTGCTGAAATAAGGCGAAAAACCATTTAAACGGCAAAAAGAACTGCAAATATTAAAGAAATTAAAAACGCCAAATTTTTTTTAAAATTAAAAAACAACACAATGTCATGTACCTTAACTATTTATTTGTGTGAAAAAATTATTTTAAGAAATTACTGTAGGCCTACTGGCTAAAAACCGCCTAAATTACATAAAGCTGTAGCCTATAATAAATAAGATACTAATGTATAATGTTATTGTATTTCAAATGCCCTCGCTTAGAAATCAAATAAAAATTCATAAATTTCATTAACGTTTTGTATTTAGCCGCTTACAAAAATGATGTCAATGTTATTTGGAGGAAGAGTTTTTCATTATTTTTTACTTAAACTTCTCACTTATATAATTTTGTGCTTACTTTATTGTCATTACGTTATTATATTAACTTGTACGGTATTATGATTTTTCATATTTTAATTACTCGTTCATATTTGATGACCTCCACCAGCAGCCCATCGCCAACCCATCATGTTTTGCACAAGTTATTAATCTGAAGATGATGATGACCTTATAAAACAATAATAAACACTTTGGTGTCAAATTTTTCATCTTTAAAATTTCCCGCACTCAAATTTTTCTCTCTTTTTTTTTTAATATATTTTTTTTTTCCTATTTGAACAAACTCGATTCGAATTTGTTTTCCGACTTTTTTTATTTATTCTAAATATTTGTTTCTCTCAAATGTAGTTGCTCTTTTGTAAATATCAGTTCATCTGTGTCGACAGTTTCAGTTTTCCTGCCATTGCACAAACTAAATTGTTAAATTAAAAAAAAATAAATAACACATTTGTTTTTATAGCAATTTGAATGTGGTGAACGCACTTTCAGTACAGAGACACCTATGTTTAAAAATGAAGTAAACAAAGTCAAAAAAAAATAATAATAACCTCATACGGAGTATTATCTTGCCGGGGTTTTTTTTTTAATTTGTTTTATTTCAAATATAAATTAAGGACATACTGTCAGCATAAAGTAAAAGTCCTAGCAACATAGTTTTTGTAAAGAATTTAAGTTTGAGAAAGTTCTTTTTAAAAATTGTCACAATTAAAATGCGCAAACTCGTATATCAAAAATGTCTTGCTTGCATGCATATTTACGTACGCTGAGTATGTACCCCTGCTATTAATGTTTGCTCCCTTCTTTTTTTGGTTTAAACATGTGGGCTGAAATTTCCACTTGACAGTAATGTTGTCACGCGCTGTAAATAGTAAATAGATGATATAATCATTTTCAAAATATCCTAACATCTACCGTACGAAATTATTTTGGCTTGGTCTCGGCAAAAAGGATAGTGGCAACCGTCAGCGGATTTCAAAATTTACCGTCCTTAGGTCAATTTTTTCTGTCACAGTAAATTATCTTCGGAGATAATTCGAAGAAAGACGGAAATATATTTTTTGACAATTTTGAGGACAAAATAATTTAAACTTTTTTTTCGCGAAAATGTGAATTTAGTACAGGGCCTCGGTTTGGATTGGCAAGAAACCGACGTCTGATCGGGTGTTGACAACTAGACGCGTAACACGGGCATCAATATTACAGTATTTCCGTTGTATTAAAAAGAAATTTATTGTAATGTACATGTATAAACAATTTCGTGTTTTGAGAAGTTATTACAACAATGCAGTATTGACAACTTCGATTTTCATATAATTTAGTAAATAATATAGATACCATATAATGTATAAATTGTAATATTGACAATTTATTACCCCTGAAAATAATTCTTTGAACTGCGAAATTATTTGCACTGTCAATGTAATTAACTTAGAATTTTTTTTTTTAAATGAGTAACAAGTTGCAATTAAAACTTAGTTAACTTTAATTATAAATTCTTCGAACAGAAAAACTAGTTTTACTGAGAATTTGAATATATTAAAAAGTTCTTTGAAATTTGTGATTCAGTTTCTAAATTATTTACACTGACACACAATATTTATAGCAACTTTCATGTTTTACTAATGTGAAATAGTAATGTGAAATTAGTGACTGCGCACTGTGCGGTCCTTAATACGCGCCGTAAAAATAAATATTTACTAAAAATTATTATTGTAAAAATAATTTTTTATGTCATTCGTTTTTTTGTTTATACAGTACTGTAATTTCAAATAAATTACACGTACAACTCTAATTTGCAAAAAAACGTTTTAAATTAACCAATAGAAAATAATGTTGATCTTTGTTATTGAACGTCCTTTAAAGAATAATAAAAGTTTATTAAAATAATGCGTTTCGTCGCTGAACATCTTTTTTAAAAAAATGAAAATATCGCCACTGTAAAACGTTTATTAATTTTTTTTTTGTTAATAAAAAGTTATAAGTTTCAAGGTTTTTTTTATTCGTTTTAACATATTTTTCATTCCCTCCCTTAAACTCGGTTAAACTCTGTTACCTTGTACAATTTAATAATCTTACATTTATTATAGATTAACGAATTGAACACCTTAGTTCTTTTTTTAATCCATGATAATGTTTAATAAACAGTGTCGAGCGTAATGATATGTCGTCACCGAAGGTTTTCGTTTAATTCTTACATAAAATTAATTGAGATTAGATGAAAAAAAAAATAATACGTTATCAACAAAATCACTACCCAGTACGGTAAAAAAAATTCGCAAAATAAACAACTTTTTTTTAAAGCATTATTAAATTTATTTTAATAAACATTGCTCAACCTCATGAAACTATTTAATTTATATCTACTTTAAAATTTCAGTATTTAGTTTCAACTTTATTTTATCAACATTTTGAAAAAAAAATTTAATTGAAAATTCTCTGTTTTCGGTTTTTTTTTTTTTAATTAAGTACGGTAGTGAGTTTAGAAAGTCGTCAATAAAAACCATATTCTTTGCAACATAAAATGCTATACCGGTAGTGCAATAGTACATTCTATTCAAAATATGAAAATGCAATTTGCGCATGCGTTTTTAATATTTATTAGCTTTTATTTGTCAATAAATTTCTTTAGGCAGTCTAGACAATACCTACCTATTTAAATGTGAATGAAAAATTATATTCAAGAATTAAACAATATTATTACCGGTATTCAATTAAACTTGAAAACAGTGTCTAAAGATTAAACACATTTATAATATGTAAACATAAAAAAACTAATAAATAATAAGAATATTTCAAAAATGATTAATAATTATGATAATTGTGATTTTAAATTTTAATAAATTCAAATTTAAATAATTTTTTTATAACATAGTTTATCCAATTAGAAGATCGACTCTGTCGTGATCAGCTCGTAAATAAACTTGTTTAGAGCTAATTAATTTGATACCTTACGCGCAAATGCTAATAACTATCGCAGTTGTCTCGAAATATAGTGGTGTGTTTCGTAACATTTTGAAAGAAAAAGGTAAAGGCTCGAAAGATAATTTGAATGTTTTTCCGAAAGTCATGTACCCCCGATTCTAGGTACCACCCACAGCTCACGGTGTCAAATTTTCAATTATAAAACATAGCATTACATAAAATTGTATAACAAAAGAAACAGTAAAAAGCGTTTTTTACTTACACTTTTTCAAAGTACTTGAACCTCACGAAAGTGAACAAAACAATAATTATTGTTGTTGTCATTGACCAATGGATTTGATTTAAACTCATCAAAAGTCATTTTAAGATGAAGACAAAAAAGAATACAGTAAAAGTTTCTTTTTTTTTAAATTTGGAAGAAGACATTATTAAATACACATTTCATTTGCGCGAAGAAAATAAATAATTAATAAAGCGAGATACAGACGACACCTAATTCACTAATTGTGCTTAATTAATTGCTTAGAATTAATTCAATTGTATTCCTTCCGGTAATTTAAGTAGTATTCAAACAAAAACATTTCACTTTAAGGTGTTAAGTAATGTCTACGGTGATATGCTAGACATAAATAAAACTTTGGAGCGAACATTAATATTTTTTTACCTATTCAAAATTAATTTATGATTTAAAGGTTAAAAGTTCATTCATTTCTGTGCAAATAATTTGGCGAATAAAAAAAAAACAATTGGAAAAATTCAAAAACAAAAAAAAAAAAGGAGAAACAAAAAAGAAATTCGTGAAATAAACCGCAGAGAAATTGTTTACACATACAGTATTCATAACTAATAAAAGTTACAATAATTAATTTTGTCAAATTAATAATGTACCTTACCGGTAATTAAAAAAAAATTAACATTATTTTTTTCTACCGGTTTCTTACTGTATAATTTTGTTTTCGATAATACTAATGTTATTGTCAGTTGTTTATTAATTATTTATTCAATAAGTAAACTCCTATTTATTTCTAAAGCAAAATTATATTTATTTCTAACAAACTTCTATTTATTTCCATTACATATTAATTCCATTTAATTATTAAAATTTAAAAATCCACTTATTAAAAAGTTTATTTAATTAATATTTTTTTATAGTTTCAGAAATAATATTACTTTATTGTGTTGTATTACAATATCTTCCGCGGCCTCTAGTGATAATATGGAAAATAAATCTTAAAAAATTTGAAACATTGCGCGCTCATTTTAAATTAAAAATATTAGTGGCCTACAAGTAAAAGTTGAATTTTAAGTTAAAGTAAATACATTTTTTGCTTATTAAATAGTTCTCTAGTGTAAGGAAGTTCTTGTTTCGCTAAATTCTCGCAACTTTGATTCCCAATAACTTCTTTTTTCAGTTTAAAGCCTGTAACTTGAGAGCTATAAACACGAAATTTTTTATCCGAAAGTTGAGAATTAAGCAAATTATCAGCTAGAATACAATAATTGTACAGTTGTTTAGTTCGGTTCCGTAATTGTGCTACTTCGGTTCTCATTCGATCCTCACCGAATGCTCGCACTCGTTTAAGAAACTTTTGATAAAAATAATCGTAAATCAGCTGATCAGCATGATTGATCAATCGCAGT
>JAQGAY010001781.1:0-12822 GCA_034698085.1 Polydesmus angustus
TTTTTTAAATCAATTTACAAAATAATATAGCCTACGAGTACATAAATTCGTCATCAAAATTCAACCTCCTTTCAGTGGTTTTGCATAGGTGGTATGAGTGGGTGTATAAACGGCTGGTAAAATAAAAAAATCAATACGTTTACAACATTTTGATGTTTTAGAAATCAGACATACACCCTACGTAGCGGAATTAGGTGCTCGCACCTTTCGCTATTCACAACCAAAACAATACCCTACTTAAATCCTTTCTCCACGTTCTCAACTCCCTAATTATCAACAATGAACGCCTTCTCTGTTTTATTAAAAAGGCAGGTAGATTTTCGATTCGTCTCGAAGCAAAATATTATCAGATTGATTTACATGTACTTGAAGAAGATGAAGGAAAGAGGCAGAAAAAAGATTTACTGCAAAAAGTAGATTTGCGTTTGAGAAAAGCTTTCATTTCAAACTCTTAATACCACTAGTCGCTAGAACATGTAGTGTATAGCCAGAATACTTTTCATTATTTATGCGGTGTGTCTACAAAAGCAACAAAAAAATAAAGTATCGATTGAGATAAATTTTGTCGAAGCAAAAGGTTCCGGGTGATCTAAAGAACTCATCTAGCAGCGGTTGACGTTAACAGATGAGAAACTGGTTGGGTTCCGTTTACGCATCTGCAAAATGCTTAACCGCACAATAAAAACTAAATACAAAAAAAGAAAAAAAGGAGGAAAAAAAACCCCATATATTATACAAGTACAGAACACTGTATATAAAAAAATACCCAAGATTAATTCGTTGCAAGCATTTAGAGATCTTAAGTTCTCTATTGAACTAAATAACCCCAACTAGCGAGTACTTCTCTTTCATTACGCTTAAGATAGCCGCATAAACTCAAGTCTCAGCAAAAATTTGACAGCTATTTTGTAGATAAAACGGGTCACTAAATTCGTATGCAAATTTTTTTTTAATACAAAGCAATAATATTCAAATCCTGGCAACAACAGCAAAAAATAAGTTAAGTAATCTAGATCCTTCCTACTCCCTATGAATTTAGATGTTTGCAACGGTTTTCTAATCTTCAACTTAAATGTACTTATTTTATTTACGTTTCTTCCATTCAATTTAAATGCAGCACAAATGCATAACAAACAGTTCTGAAATAAAATCTAAATAAATAACGATTGATTTTCGTTCTAATAAATTTATATACCAGCAGCTGTAATTAATAAAATAATTTAATAAGTAAAGATTACGTTAAAATGTGCATACTATATCAAAACTTTGGATTTGCCAGAAATTAAAAAAAAACAGTTGTTTGAAAAGCTGCCAGTCAACAAATCCATGCCATTTTGTTTACATTTTTATTGCTATTGTATAATAATAATAATGATGCACATAAAAATAAATCGCTAAATTAATTACTATAGTGCTCTACATAAATATTATTTTATTATAATCCCATTAACCTACTCGTCATTTCTCATTAAAATTGTCTTATTAATTCTTGTTACTGAAAATCTCACTCTTTAGAGAATTACCACCAAGGAGCAAACTTTTTTTTGGAAAAAAAAAATAAATTTAGCCCCACTTTACAAAATGATAACATTTTTTAACAATTTGGCTCAATTATTCCGTCCCCCATGTGATGCGGGCCGGATTTAATATGATCGCGGGCCGTAGTTTGGAGACCCAGAGTTTAGAGAATTATTATATTACATATTAAATGGATGACAACTTCGTCCAAAAAAAAGCAAATATTAAAATCAAATGTACGAGCTTTCATTATTTTACGTTAGCGTAATTTGTCAGTGCAGTCAATAGAGAGTTTGCGGCTAAGCTTTTTTGGCTAATTCTTATGATTAATTCCATTTTTTATACCGTCGATCTGAGTTTGAATTTTAATACAAGTTATTATAAACAGTTTTAAAAAAAATTATTAATAAATACAAACATAATAATATTGTTTTCATAAATTGTTATATAAATCTAATAGCGCCATAAGCATAAGAAAACCAGGCACTCAATCGAACAACTGCGTTACTAATATTCAATGACAGCAAAGTTCAACTTTAACTTGAACGAAATAAATAATGTAGACAGTTAGAATAGCAGTTGTTGTTAATCGAGTGGACTAGTACACGTCGAATCGAATAAACCATTCCAAATAGAATGATAACGGTAAACAAGCAGAGCGATGTTGTTAATCTGATACCGATACGTCTCATCATTAATTTAAACATAGCTGTAGCGAACAAAACGGCTAACTTTTATTTAAGAAAATCGTTATTCGACTTCGTTTCAATAATGAGCTTATTTCTTACACGGAAAAAGCTTTTGCTATAAAGAGATTTCGATTTATTTATTTATTTTTTTTTTGTCTGAGTTTGTTAATGCTCGGGTTTCGTTAAGCAATTAGTTTTTCTAGTTACGGTTTTGGAAATACACTTCAAACTTGATCTCTCTTTCACTCATTAATGACATACCGTAGCTAAATTTAAACCATTCGTTTTAAAAAGGAAAGACGCAATTGATTTTGATTTCGTCAATAAAACGTTAAAAATGAATGAATTCGGAAAAAAACGTAGAAACAAAATTAATGGTTAAAGCAGTTTGGTCAAAGCAAAGAACTTAAAAGTTGGGCAACTTTATAGAGAAACTTTAAAGTACCGTTTAAAAAGTTTTTTTAAAAAAATAAAATTAAAACAATACCATTTTCCATTCATTTATACATACTATTCTCTGCAAAAATTTACAATAGAAAATTAAAAATACATGTATAATTTTTTTTAAAAAAAGAAAAATTTGTAGCACTGCAGCCTACCGTAAATTATTTCAAAATTATTTATGCTCTAAAATTATGTATGTACGAGTAATTCAACGCCTTCTATGTTTTAAAATGAATAGAATCGAGACGACGATGTTGATGACGATGCAACCCTCTTGCATGGATCAACAATAAAAACCTGTATAAGCCGGTCTTCCACTTCACTTTAACACCGCGAAAATTTCAAATATTTATTACGTGCAAGGCGTGAAAACGGGGTACCGTATTTATCAATGAACCGAATGGAAATTGGGGTCACTCGGTTGACTACGATCACGTTACCACAAGCCGTTATCGTTCGAAAAGTTGGCGCGACCTCCATTCACACGTTCGAGCGAATTCATGAGCTACAGTATTCCATAAAAAAAAATAAACTTCAATTTTTAATTCTCCCATTTCAAAAAGCTATTACACACTGCAGAATAAAAGGATGGTAAAAAGCCTGCAAATGCACAGTTGGGCAATTCAAAAATTGGTCGCAGTACGGTTAAATCAATACCGGTACTCGTACTTTACGCTGTATTTTTGAAGAAGGCAATAAGTATGAATTACATAACCACTTGTCGGAACTAGGCCTAAACCAAATAATGTTCAGGATCCATTATATTTGAGAAATCCGGTTTTGCTTATTTAATCTTTTATCGTGCCATTTTTTCCGGAAGTGGCACGAAAAAAATCTCAAATTTTCCCAATATTGCAAAAACATAATAATATGGTGACCTAGCATAATCCGGCACTGCCTTAATCCTTGTTATTTTATTTTTTTTATCAGTTATTTATTTTTTTGGTTCAAATTCTAGACATAAAATTATATAAATAGCCTAATTGGAGATCTTTACTTTCTTGCATGATCTGCCTTTTGATCTCTCAAGACTAGTGTAGCATGCTGTACTAACAAGTCTCAGTTATAGCAGGCTATCGTTTGTTATTTGTACCGTAGGAAGTTATAAATAATAATCTGAAAAGATCAAAATTGAAGACTTGAGGCCAATGGAACCAAAACAAAACTCTTATTCTTGAAAACTCGCATCATTATTTCCTTTTAAAAATAGTGCACTCTTTAAATAGTTTACGTAGTTACAAAAGCATTCAAAATTCATATTTGCTAACTTATAGGAAATGGAAATTGATTGAAAAAGTTTTTGAAAATTAAGTTAGTGTAATGTAATTAGCAAGGCTGGTTGCTTCCTCATTCCCAAAAAGCCCCTATACAGTCTATGACATTGTACGGTGTAAAATGCAACTGACGCCGCGCTGCGGTTACGAGACGAAAAACGCTATTGACGCTCATGTCGTCTTAATTACGCCCTCATTTTGCAAATCCTTCTTTCTTAAGATTAACATTTCACATTATTATTCTTTTCCACGGTCTGAAAAGCCGCCACGTGAAGGATTAAGTCGGCGAGCATTGTGTATATTTTCTAGAATGTAAATAATTAAAAGTGCGATTAGAATTTAGCCATAAGATTGCTATAAATTTCAACAAATTTATGCAACAAGAAATAATTTTTCTCTCGCATTAACGCAACAATAAAGCTAATAATTTATATACGTGTAATTATTTAACATGGTAGGATGCGCGTAAACTTAGAATTCCATTTTCTCCGGCATAAAACCAACCACAACGATTGTTCCATTGCTTTATTTTTATTTTTTTGGTTTAGCATTAAATACGATAGAATTGGCCTCGCAATAAAAAAACTTCATCCTTGAGGGAAATATTATTTTTTCAAGTGCTGTGTAAGTAGACCACAGTTGCCAATTTCGCTGTAATTATCGAAGTCAGTGAGTCTTTCTATTTTATTTCCAACGGTATTTTCAGATAAAAAAGTGAAACGATTTACTTTTTCAAAGTTCGTTAATTCGTTAATTTTTAAGATAAATTAACACGGATTAACTCGAAACGTTTTAAGGATTCGTTATACGTTTTCAACAATGGTGATACTCGTTGAAAAAAATTCGCTAATTACTGTAATGCTGTTTCAAAATAAATAACTTTGCGGTTTTTATTACATTGCATTTAATTAATTATCTATTCTTACAAAACATAATACTAAGATTAACAGCAAACTTGTCAAAAACCCCACACTAAACTATCTAACTCTAAATCCTAAACTATCTAAAACTATAAATCCCCCATGTCAAACTCGCTTCCCACGTAAAGCCTACTTATACAGTATTCTGGAAAAAAAATAAAGTGCCAAACTTGCGACTTGCAAGCTTGACGCATATTGTTTTCATATTTTATCATTTTATCTCATAAGATGACACTCGTGACAATTTTTATTATTCTATTTGCGCGGACAGACACACAGCGTAATATTATAACGGTATGAGATACTCCCATATATAATTTTCATAATATATAAATTTAATATTAGTACGACTTTACCATGAATAATACATGAAAACAGCTGAAAATTGAACGCGTAAATCCGAAGCTGGAATAAATTCTTACATTCAAATTTTTTTTAATACAGTATTTCTAAATAATAATTTGCAAAAACATTGCGCTAAAAAAATTTCTTCACTTTAAACAGAGATAATGCGATTTATAAAGTTGGATAGCAAACACTGTACAACATACACGGCGGTTCAATGAAAAGTAAGCTCATTAAATAATTTCTATTGCCTAATTATCATTCAAAAATTTCCCCAAATTTAAAAAAAATGGAATCAAAAATAAGATTCCAACATATAGGAGCATAAATTTAAACTAATACGAGTCTTCTAACTTCATCTGCTGAAATTTAAGTTGTCGGGAAATTTTCTTTTAGCTTTTGCAAAATTTAAATTATTCTATCGCCTGCTTTTTGAGTAGAAAATAAAAAGCAAAAGTCATTAAATAAAAATGAAAATATTTTAAAACTTTTAACTACGGTACCCAATTTTTAATTTTATTTTAACTATTTTATATTAAGAAAATTAATAATCAGGTACCGTTATTAAAAATATATGAAATAAAGTTTGGCTTATTTTATATTCAATCACCGTGTATATATTTAATGATCGTAAATATTAATATTTAATCGCAGTAGCCAATAATTAGATAACAAATATGAATAAAATTCCCGAGTAAACAACCAGGCATGTCAAATTTATTTCAAACTAAAGTTGTGCATATCAAAAAATTGTACACATATTAAATTTGAGTTGTTATAATAATAACGCGCTCAACGTAAAACAATTTTTACGTTTTGCGGAACAACAAAATTTGGTTTTCAACGTTAAAACGCGCGTTTTTCTCAATAATTTAGAAATAAAGCGTCACGTCTGATTTCTTCGCAGTACCCTTCGCATGACATATCCAAACGAGCAACTTCTAAAATTTATTGAACAAAACTTTTGTTCCCCCAAAAACAACGATTACAAGTTAACACGCCATTCGCTAAATTTACAGTTCCATCGAATATTATTCCCATCACACACGCCAGCGATTTCTTTTACTACTCTGTTAATCTCGTATCGCATCTGTACAATACGTTGATAGAAAAAAGAAATTGCCACGCTCGCACTGACCCATCACGTTTATCACAAAATTTCCGTTGATTTACACAAAATAGGGAAGTACTCGTACGCTCGAGCATCCCCTCCGCTTTATCGCAACTTTAACGAATGCGTTCAATCTGACTTTCAAAAAGCATTTCAAGAAATCAAGAGCGATTTATGACGTTTCCAGAGAATTAAGTCTTCTTACTTAAAAGAAAAGAAAAGGATGGAGCGAAAAAAACGGAATTAAATGTACACTATCTCTCCGATAGGGTTTGAAATTCCCCGAAGATGACACGGAGATAGGCGGTTGTAAAACTAGCAATTTCAAAGACGATATAGCATAATCGCGACATTATCAGAAATGAGGTTCAAACTGCTCATTTTTTATCTCGTTTATCAAACAAGAGTAATACATGCGCGGGCAACAGACTAGCAATTTCAAGAAGTAATTTAAACTTAAAAGTAAGTAAAATTCAAGTGTTTTACACAACCTTTTAAACTTTTTTTTATAGAAAACTATCTCATAACTTTAACTACAGTATTTAGTGCAACATTAAAACTTTTTTATAACGAGAATTAAGGGGATTTCCACGATAAAAAAAAAACCTCTTAGGAAATTAGAAATTGAAGCAAAAATTGAATATAATGTATAATGTAGAGCAAAAGAAAAATAGAAAAAATAAATAACATTCTTTCACGTTCTCGAAAGCTTTACGCTCTCTTAATATTTTTTTGCGCGAAAATGTTTTCGATAACATTTTATGAAAATATTTTTTCTCCCTACATAATAATATACTTCATAAATTTAAAATTTTTATGATTGATCACCTTTCATGTAATAATTTTTTTTCCTTAAATCCACCCTTTTGTGTTAGTCTTTTAATTATAAAATAATGAAAGCAAAGAGCAGTTAGTTGTTCGCGCATCATAAAACGTAAACAACATACTCCTTTTTTAAAAAAAAAAAAAAAAAACAGTAAATTTGTTACACAATTCAATTCAAATAATTTATTTAATCCGTATATTTTTAAATAAATTAAATTATAACACTCAGAATAATAATAATAAATTAGTCGAAAGAAATAAATTACGTGGTACAAGTATAAATAAGAATTGGGCTTGCTTAATCCGATCAATTATAACGAACAAAATTCCAAGAAATTAAAGAGTAAAACACGTATTTTTCGATCTTAACATTAGATTTAGGTTTCTAACAAACCGGAAAAAAAGAAAGAAGCTCAATGCATATGCAGCGCGATCGTGATTATTCGAATCCCTCTGTAATCCGAACAGTCAAAAATAAAAATCACTTATCACTACAAAGTAATCACAAAATCTCCAAAATCATTCATTGAATACAATAACTTTATGAAAATTAGATTAAAATTCTAACATTCTAAAATTCTAATAAAATTCAAAATAGTGCATTACATTTAAAAACCATTTCTGATGGAATTTTTATTACTCATGTAAAACTTTTAAACATGAAAATGAACATTCTTAAATTGCATTTGTAAATCCGCTCAACAGTGCATGCGCATAAACTAGTTTTCATAATAAAAAATGCATTAATATTTTTAAAAATAAAATTTTAAAAAGTATTCGGTGATGCAAATAAATTGATAATCTGAACATGCCAAACAATCAATTGTTCGGATATTCGCGTCGACCGCGCTGTAGGCTAATTACATTCCATCCTCAAATTCCGCCTTAAAGCTTTAATTATAAAATGTATAGCAGCTTCCGATATCAAAAATAAATGCGTAGAAATTTCTTAGAACAACAACATCGTTCAAAAACAACAAAAAAATTAAATAATAAACTTCCAACCCAAGTATATATATATCTTCCTTGCGTCAAGATTCCGCCCTATTAGCTGCTTAGAGGATGCGAGATAAGATAACGATCGTTTCACAGCTCCAAGAAATCAAGCCCACCTTGATTGATTGATTAAATCTTCCGTCATAAGGAACAGCTGAAGAATCCCGAAAGATAAGCGAGTGTTGGCTAAATAACCCCTCGTGTTTATTCTTTGAACGACAGGGGGTAGACGCAACGCGCGTGCTATATCACGCTAAATAATATTTTTTATATATATTTATTATCGATCGTCGAGACCCCCGGATTAACGACTAAAAATAGATATTACGTATGTGTATGTGTACACCAATCTTCCCCTAGCGTGTCGTTAGATATAATGCTCTTATCCGAGCCAAAGCGTACCGATCCAAGCCGAGTACAACATGAAAAAATCACCATACACTCACGCGCGGGGTATTTGGAAAATGCTTTTTTTTTTCGCTTGCTTAATTTTCGATTCGGTCCAAGAACGAGGCAAGTTTTGGGAGAGTTGACAGCTTCGGGGAGAAGAAAAAAACCATGTTTCTGAGACATTAGAAGCGTCATTTACACCGTAATAAAAGCGTTGGTCATTTGCTGCGGGTCTGCGCTCATTTACGTCCATATTTAACGCGGGTGATGTAAATAGAGAGGAGGACGGTTTGTCATTACTTTAGATTTCCCATTAGGTTGGCAACGGACTTGATCCAACTTTTTCAATAAGAGAGCTGAATCGCCCGCTGAAATTTCTATTTTTATTAGCCGAGATGAATTTTTTCCCCCAAGTACTCCAGGTGAAACCGAGCATTTCTCATAAAATCGTGCTCGGAGCCGAAAAACTCAATTTTACATAACAGAAAATCATATAATAAAAAAAAAGCAAATTAAAATAAAATTGCTGTGAGGGATTCAACGTATTGTTTCCGCATCTACCGTAAGCTTACATTAATTGTTTGCTTTTTTCGTTTGCACGCAAATACCCATTTCTCCCTACCTACTTACACTAATTGAATTTTTTTTGTTTTTTTGTTTTTTTTTTTAAAGAAAAAGGAAAAGCAATTATTTGCAAACATTAAAAATTTGCCATTAAATATAAATGTACAGTACCTAAAATTTGATAAAAAATATTTATCTTTGAAATTACATGAATTTTATAACAATGAAAAATTCATTCCACAGGTTTCTTCAATAATGCCGTAATTAATTTGCAAAAAAAAGAGTATTAGGTAACTTTTAAAAACAAAAAATAAAAATCTCTCTACAAATACTGTACGTTTATTTCAGCTTTGGTATACTGTAGATTGGTTTAGAAGAATCCATGCAAACATTCCTCATAACCTATTTTTTTAATCTTCAAATTTCCATTTACAAGTCTAATCTAAACCTTTAGCGCTAAATCAATACAGTATTATTCTTATTAGAAAATACAATAATCATAATTTTTAAAGCACAAAACAAAATTTTTAGAACACAAAAATGTTATTATAATTTATTAGAGATTTTATCAATCGTAGTCTTTAGAGATGCGAGTAATTTCCACGGGATTAAACCGATAATAAAACCATTTTTTTACGATTGGAACTATCAAATTGAAATGTACCGGTAGATAGAAACAAGTACAATATCTGCATTAGTTTTACGACGAGCTTGTGGCGAAACCCTTTACGCAGATTTATGTATGAATAAAATAGTTTATAGGCGAAGCAAATATTTTATAAGTAATAGTACATAGTGTAGTTGCAGTTTGTAAAAGCGCAGTTTTCACCTTCGTGAGTTCTATCTCAACAAAGTAAGTTATACGGTAGTAAATAAAAAATGCATTTCCAGAGCATGTCTCGGGTTTCCTTTTTGGTGAGCTAGTAACGCGGAAAGTAATAGCATCACTCCCCCCAAAAAAATAGCTTAAAGATGGTTTTACAAAAGCACAACTTTTCTTCTTTTCCGCAAAAATTTAAATTATTAAATTTAATGCGTTTTGCTTTAACAGGCCATAACGTAACGTACGTAGTAAAAGTAGCTCGTAAACATTTTATATTACATTATTCCAAAAAAAAAAAAAAAAAAGATTTGGTTTGGTTTGGCCCAAAAAATTCGAAAATCTTATTCAACTTTTAGTTATTTCTTTCGGAGTGAAATAAATAATTTATACGATTATGTTACTCGCGCTGACGTACAATTTTGAATAATAAGAACATTACATGTATTCAGCAAAGTCTTTGTAAAACGAGCCCTGCATAAAACGGAAAACTGGTTATAAAAAAAAGTTGGGAATGAAACGGAAAATATTTTCGGGGGCCACACGATTCCGTTTTACCCAGGTTTTACTGCACCGGTATCATAAAAGTTTGCGGAGTAGAACATGCATTTCCTTCATTATAATATGTAAGTTTTAATACATGTATTCCCCGCTGTCCCTACAAACCCGGGTAAATTTTGTAAATAACTAATTAATTATGTACGCGGATACTTAGCATTTCATTAAACTAAATGTTAGCAAGAATAATTATTCGTATTATGTAGGTTATTTTACAAACAGTCGCGACCCGTCAATTACAATACACGTAGCTAAAAACGGTAACTGCAAACAAAATTGTGATGGCTTTTAGTGCTAATTAAAATTAGTACGGTAAATAAAAAAAATACTTTATAAGTGCTTTTTTTGTGTATGTTAATTATTACATCATGTATTTAAAATTACCAAACTGATGAACGAAAAACGTTCTGTTTACGCTTTGCCTGGAGCTGCGAGATCAAACCAAAGTATATAGCTTATTATAATGCAGGGAAATGTGAACATGTTATTTCTTATCAAATGCAACATCTGCGCGGCAAAATGTAGTCCAAATGATAAGAAGAAGAAGCAGAAATATGCACGCATGCGAAGAGAAATCTAAATAAGGAATTACAGTGCCCAGCAAAAATTCTAACATACATACAGTACAACAGTATTTTGTATTAAAAAAATCTAAACCATTCCATTCACATCCAAAACAACATTACCTAAAAATATTTATAGGAAGCACATTTTTACTCCATTTCCTTGTGGAAAAACGAAAAGCAAAACTAGAACAAAGTAAAAAAAAATTCGGTTTCCCTGATAAAAACATTTGGTTTATTCCGTAATGCTTAAATTGCAACCTGAAATAACTGTTTTCAAAATAATTAAATTTTCAGATATCTTTTTTTTTTCTCGATTATATGCGTAAAAAAAATAAACAACGAATTTTAGCATCCAATTTCTCAATCAAATTTTTTTCGAATTTTAGCCACCAATTGCAATAATGAAAAAAACATGCAATCAAGAAGATCAAAACAATTTAATAAATCAAAAAATATAATACCTGTGCTACTCGTGCTGTTTTTAGAAATAAATTCAGTAATAAATTCAGGAAAAATTGTTAAGGCATCAGCGCCATCAAAATCGAGTTACCTGCAGCAGCACAATCCAGATCAACAAGCTTGTTGCATCGAGGACCGCGATTCAAAAACCCAAAGTATCGTCGTGTTCCTTACAGTTGATTCTCAAAATTAAATATAATTATGTATTGAATTTCGAATTACACGGCTACTTTATTTGAAACAATAAAATCAAAAGACTTTCAAATGAATGACAAAATTACGAGACACTTCGCGCACTCGCTCTTTTCCAAAACACCAAAAAGAAAAAAAAAATACCTCTTCCTAACGTTTATTTTTATTTGATACGGTAAATATACAGTATATAACTAGAAAATAAATGGCGTTTATCAAGCCTATTTTCTCATATCTTTTCCAGCCAAATATTTCTCGTTGTCAACCACTAGAAAAGCAATCACGGACGATGTTGTGAAAAAGCGCACTCGAAATCCACTTCAACAAATTGACTGCGCAAAAACTATCCGATTTTTTTTTCCCAACAATACGTTTTGCTTCTAATAACACGATTGAAAACAGCATTCCGCCACTTAAAACTCAGCAATCCGTTTCCATTCGTTCCATAGGAATGTGTTCGCCTCGCGTTTTCTTATTCAACCTGGACACCGAATGCGCATAATAATAATATTCATATATTCAATTATAAAATATGATCGATGGTGAATATCGTTCCCAACCAAAAAAATAAATAAAAAAAAATTTTTTTTAGAACGCTTTTGTGAGGTCATTCTCACGCGCGAGGGATGGAATCGATAGACTCTTAATGTGTTTTTGGGTTGCATCCAGACGGTATGACTGCTGAGATAGATATCGGTTTGGATAGTTAAAAATGGAAACACTTAAAAGCAGAATCTCTTTCTCTGATCATAAAAATAACCTAAAAATAAATACAAGTATCTAGAGCGTGCTTAACGGCAAACTGAGATGTCATTCAACATCTCGCGCATTTTTTTTTTTTCCTCAAAAAAAAAAAAAAAACTTTTTTAGCGCTTAGCATTCTGGTTACACACCCCTTTCACTCACTAATATTATTTATCTCAGCTTAAAATAAAAAAATAAAATAAATAAATAAAAATTCGAAAAACTCCGCTCTCAAAATATAAACATGCCCCGCAGAATGGGGTTTGTATCCTCGACGATGACGAATAGAGGAAATAAACCGCCAAGTAGACTGATTGAAACGGGATCAATAACCTGGAACTCAACCCACATGACACACTCAAGCAGCGAATTCGGCGCTGTACGTCACGTCACAGAGTACGTCACGT
>JAQGAY010001782.1:0-12819 GCA_034698085.1 Polydesmus angustus
TATTAGAATCATACTCCCATTTCTTAAATTTTAAAATACTTTTTACCTCGTCAAAAGTTAGAATTTATTTTTCCACTGATGTAAATGAATAAATAAATTTTAAAGTCCAAACTTGATGACAGGCGCCAGGGGCAAAAGTAATTTTTGCGCCCCCATTCTTTTAGGGGATGTCCATTTATTACGTCAACAATTATTAGTCCAAGAAAATTTGACGTCAACGATGTTATTTTTTAACAAATTTGCCAGTTTGAAATTTTTTTTAAAAAAAATGCAAAAATAATTTGTTTTTAATTTATTTTGACCCAGGTTTCACTAGTTCAACTGTTTTAAAATTTTTATTTTTTTTTTTACAAAAAAACAAAACTTTAAAAAATTCGACTAAAACGCATAGCCTAAATATTGTTAGATTTTTTTTTTTGGGGGGGGGGGGGGTCACCATTTTTTATCATAATTAAGGGAGGAGAGTTACTAAAAGTTTGACAATTGTTGAACTTGACAATCTAGTCAATTATTATTTCACGTTCGTAATAGTGTAATAATTTATATCATTTATAACAATAACTTGAATTGAACTTACTATCACAGGAGACATCAAAATCCGAAATAGATTTTAAAGATGGTCCGGGAAAGAGGACCAAGTAAACACAATATTAGTGCGCACAATGTGCGAATTTCGTGATAAAAGTTTCTGAAACCAAAAGTTACCAAATCCGTCAGAAAGTAGCCTAAATCCAGTGTAGAAATTGCAAATACGTAACTTAAGCGCGCACACGGAATTACAATGTTGCATGAAATTGATAAAATAAAAAGTGGCGGACAACGCTGTAATGACTTGTATTTAAGCCTAACTCGTATTGTGGTTAAGCCTACAATCTAAATTAAAAGTAGGCCTATTGTATGTCAACGAGTAATCTCTCAAGCAGTAACTTTTTACAATTGAGAAAAAGCATGAAAGTTTACCAATGCATGTAGGCTATAAGGATTCCGTGTCGTTGCCTGTTCAGGGGCGTCATTTTAGGATTTTCCGGGGGGAGAGGGCAAACTCAAAACTTGGAAATGCAATGCGAAACGCAAAATGTTTTGATGAAACAGCCAAATATTGCTTCTTTTTTAACCACTTTTTTCTTACAAATTGCTTATCCACAAATTCAGAGGGAGGCATTTTCACCAAATGACGTCCCTGGCCTTGTTCCAAATGTCACGTTTGTCCCGCGCAGAAGAATGCATTATAACTTTATAAGCATGGTCCATGATTTTACTTTAAGTTCATAACCTTTCATCGTTTTAAATTATTATTGTAACCGTAAATATTTTACTTAAAAATTGATTAAACTTGCCATTGCTTTTATTTTTAAAATAATTTAATGATCACTTCAGTATTCAACACTATTTTCACAGTTGTTTTTTTTTTTTTTTTTTTAAATTTTAGATTACGTACTTTAAATCAAGTTTTGTTGCTATTTATTTTAGAAACTAAAACCGTAGATTCTATTATTAATATGTACATAATAGCAAGGAGTTCAAATTTTTTTAACACCAGTAAAAATATTGTGCAATATTTTCATAAATTTTAAATTAGAATCGAGTTAAATTTAATATGAAAACGCAATTTTACTATGCGTAAAAGTCCAAATTTGTAGAGAACGAAATTAGAAAAATTTGTAAATGGAGCTTTAAAATTATTCTCCTTATTTATCAGTAATCAAAAAATAGGTCATAAGTTGACCTTTACCCTTTACTGACACCATACCCCTCGGCTCGAAATGATATCCAAATTCTTTTAAAACTGCAGCAGTTTCTTCAACCACCTATTCCGCCGTTCCATTATCAAACATTAAAAATTAATATTTTCAAACGAAAAAAAAAAAAACTTATTTATTACTAACCTGAACACAACCAGCTTTACCCGTGCTCTCCATTCTACTGGCTACGTTGACTGTATTGCCCCACATGTCATAATGTGGTTTTCTGGCACCTATCACTCCAGCAATGATAGGTCCATTGTTTATCCCTATTAAATAATTTTTATTTGCTAATTAAATTCTAAATATTGCTACTTAAATATTTTACCCATCCTTAAAATGAAATGATTGAAGCTTTGCTCATTTATGCCTTGTAAAGTGTCCTTAAGAGCTAAGGCGAATTCAGTAAGTCTAGCCAAATGAGCCCATCGAACTTGAACTGATGCATCCGCCTAAATTTACAAAGGTTCCATTAAGTAAATCCAAAGCTAATTCATGCAATAAACTTACGGTAAATTTAACATCATGATTTAGTCCACTGGCTGCCATATAAGTGGAACCAATTGTTTTAATTTTAATAATATCTTTAAATCGTGTTTGGTCTAATAACTAAATTAACAAAGAAACAAAATACTTTATTTACGAGTTAGTGTAATATAAAAAAATCTACGTTACTGCATCAAAATCCGATATAACTTCGTTGAGAAAACGAAGGCACTCCAACCCTTGATTATTCACAGTTTCTTCCGTATAAAAATCGCTAAAATTTGGCATAGACGCAAACAGTACACCAACTTCTGAATAACTTTGACTATATAATTCCTAAATGGTATAAATGCACAAAAAACTGTTAACACATCTTTTTCTAATGTAGATTAAACAATAATAATAAAGTTATTACTTCATCTCTTTTCCTACTTCCTAGAAAATCTTTAGCAACATGTGGCGGCAAAATATTGCAAATTAGTTTTTCATTTTTTTGCCTTAAAACAGCCACCATCTCCTTTTTATGTTCTGCCTCTTTTTTCCAACGGAATAAAAGACGCGATGCCACTTCTAACTATTAACACGTAAAATGTTAAATCAAAATACATAATTTCAAAAAAATAATAAATAAAAATGAGTTAATTTTACGTGTCTATTGATGAGAATCAAAACAAGTGCTATCATAACCATCATAGCTGTCACAGTGTATTTCCTGGGTAGAATAAATGTATTCCTACAATAATTGTTTGTTATATTAATGTCTACAAAGTAAATCAATAAAAAAAGTGAAATTACGCTGATTCGTAGAAAATTCTATCGGAAATAGCAAAGATTCGAGCTAGTTCAAAAATATTCATATAAGCTTGCACTGCAGCAATCACGGAAATCAGCACCAGTTTAACTAAATGGCTGACTTGAAGTAAAACAGTGATACAGAGCATGACTAGAACACTGTAGGAAGTAAAGTATTGTGGTAGAATACAATAATTGATTGTATGTGGATTGACTGTAGTGACTGTTACATTTAAAGATGAATCGCTTGGAAGTTTCCAATCGCAAATAAGCTATATTATGTATAAAAAAACCCAATTACCAAAATTTTTAATATTTACTTTCAAAAGTAAACTAACCATATCCATTAAATTTGATATCATTAATGCAACAGTAAGTAGCAGTGCCCAAAGATGGCGCCAAAGGAAGTTAGTGTTGATACAGCTACCCAATTGAAAAATGCAATTACACGATGAGCAGAATTGCTTCACCTAGCCAATCGTTAAAAAATAAAAGTTCAACATTTAAAAAAGAAATTATATTTGCAATTTACTCTAGAGCAAGTCGTTAAGGAAGACACCGAAGTGAATAACAAAACGAGAACCAAAGTCCCGGCAAAAACGGCATAATATTCAGATAAACTACAAAATAGGAACAATTGCATTGCTAAAGTTAGTAATAAAAAAGAATAATTTCGATAACTAACAGCGGCAAAACAAAGAACAGTGCCGATAGCCCAAAGACGATGACAGCAAGAGCGGAAGAAGTCGCTTTACCAACAGGATCCACTGTTTGGTTACTATAATTTACTTCTACTTCTTTTTCCTTAAAACAAAGTGTCAACGGATTGCACGTATCATACAATTCTCTAAACGCAACAAACGATCAAAACCTTAACTGCAAAATAGAAGAAATAAAATAAGAAAACGTTTCAAACCTTTGTTTTCCTCTGTCTACTAATTCATCCAATAGCCTTTGACGATAGTTTTCATCGTGATGGTTCTTTTCAAGTGTTGGGTTTAACATTCTTGTGTTCTCCTTTGCGTTCATCTACAATATTAACAAATTTAATTTTTAAAAAAATTTGAAATTTAGCTTTTGGTCAAAATTATTAATATCTACGTTAGCACTACAATGTGAACGAGGTAATAATTAATGCAACTAATGAAATTTTTTTTAAATTGTTTGACCACAGCCGAGTAAAGCGCGTACATAACACATCACCAACAATAAAAAGCAACTATTGGCAACAAACGTGTAATATCAGAACAGACAACAAATTTAAGATTAAGAAATCTACTTTAGACAAAGTCTGACACCCGGTGGAATCCTTATTAGATTTAGAGCCGTCGTTTTCATTTCGGTCCATCTGACACGCATAATAATTCAATTTTGAGAATAGTCAATGAGCAATAGACAAGGGTATACACAAATAGGAGCTCAACCAAAATTACAAAAACGGGCATACCAACATGACTTAAAAATGTTATAAACAAATTTTTAGATTTGTAAACATTTTATTTTTATTTAAATTTGTATTCAAAACAGATTTACCTCGTCAACTTCTTCATCAAATACATTCATCCGACTTCCATTTATTCCTTGATCTTTATCTAAGGTCCCGTCGGGATACTATACATTTTTTTTAAAAAAAATTAAAAATTAATTCGTAAGCACAAAATAAAATTCAAACGGTCGCAAAAAACTTTTAAAATTTATTACAGGACAACTGTTTAAAAAATACGCCGGCGAAAATGTTAGAAAAAAAAAATTATGTTCCATATCAAGATTAAAGAAAAGAAAAAAAGTCCATAAACAAAAAGCAACGATTTACAGCAATTCCTATGAAGCGTAAAAGCTATCTCACCGGTTTGATGACTTTAGTGATGAAGTAGGTTTTGATGCCTGCAATTTTTATCGCTTCTTCTCTAGAGGCACCATCTCCAGGTTCTACTTCAAATTCTCCATTTAAATACGATAACGTTTTCTCAGAAATGTGTACTCGTCCGGGTTTCCCGCCGCTCTCCATCTTATTAGCTAACTCCACCTACATTATCTTATTTAATTATGAAAATTACTTAAAAAAAACTAAATATTTACATCTTTGCTGTAGACATCAAATTGCCATTGTCTCTGACCTAAAATACCGGCCAAAACTGCTCCCGTGTGAATTCCAACTCTCATATCGACTGAAGATTTCGTTTTCTCGCGAACGTATCTTTGTACAACTCAATATTATAAAAATACACCGATAAATTATTTGAGCATACTTAATAGCTTCAACCATCGATAGACCCATATGAACGCAAAGCACAGCATGGTCGGATCTTTCACTCGGAGCTCCACTTATACAATAATAGCAATCTCCAAGAATTTTAATTCTTAATTGATGAAATTTCTGATAAACAAAATCAAATATTGCAATAAAATTTAATTGCAAAAAGCAGTATAGAGCTAATAATTATAATGCTCGTGCAATTCATTTTATTTCAACATTAAGATAATTTAAAGTCTAAAATTCTAAATATTCAACAAACTTGCATAAAAATCAAGCCGCAATTAATGTTGTTAACAAATTTACATACTCATGGACAAGATTTAAAAATTAAAATAAAAGTAAGTTCGTATAGTTATAGATTTTTATTTTGAAACTACTGTACTCTACTTAACGTCTATATAAAAAATAAAGTAAATAAAGATCGTTCGGCATGAAAATTTGAGCTCCTACGGCTGTTAATTATGCAAATAGTCTTAATCTACTGTTCGTTATAATATTCTTAAGTCAGTTTTTATTTCAAATCGTTAAATTAATGAGCAGTAGTATCTTGCGTTTGCATAAGCTTCTCAAACAACGCACAAATTACATTTTAAGTTTGAAAATGTAAAGTAAAAAAATCACTTTCGAATATTACACTACAAACTATACAGTACATGTACTTGACTAAATAAAAATACTACTGTAAATAAAAAAAAATCAACCAATAAATAAATACTACACTCTAAATGTCAACAAAAATAACAAAGCAATTGTAGAACATTATATAAATATCTTACCTCAGATAATTTATCAAATCGTGCAAAAAGCTCGTTTAAAATTGCTACTAAATCAGCTGCAGAATATGTCGAAGAGATGGCCGTAAAACCCACAATATCAGCAAACAAAATACTACAAAAAAGTAATAATAATAAAAAATAAAATAAAGTAATTAAAAAAATAGAAGTAAAGCAATGTATATTCATGGATTGCACATAAATAAATTACGTATACAGTACTGTACTGTATAAATATCAACATTTTGACTTATAGTATATCCACTTTTTAAATCAAGCGTAAATAATACATTGGTACTTTAATAATAGCTAGGCCTAATGAATACTCATTATAAATAACGATATAAATTTAAAACTTTTATTGATTTTCCATTTTAGTTCGTTCCCATAAAGTATGGCTTGCATCAAAGTGTATATTAATTATAATTAAAAAAGTTGACAAGTATCAAAAACTAACAGCACACGCGAAATTTAATTAAGTATAGAATTCTTTTCAATTTGTCACATTAAGGCCTGTACTGTATTACATATAATTTTAAGCCCTAAATATCAAAATTTATTAAACTTAATGATGACTGATTAGTTAATTCTTTCCACCTTAGCAACAACAATTTGAAAAGGATAGGTTCTCAAATATAAATCAATATCACCGCATCAGTTTCTCTTTGCTCTACTTTTATTTTAAAGCTAAAAACATCAGTATTACTTAATCTATTTTTGGTAACGTCAAAAATATAAATCCGATTTACATATCATTACCAAGCAAATATACGCTTATAGAAGCAATCGGCAATAAAATGCGTTAATATTTTTGCGAAAGTGTTCAAAATGTTGCAACAGATGATTTTATAAATAATTTTGTGGTTACTTTAAATTAAAATTAATTGAAAATGGATCATTACGTTAGAGTTCATCTGCTATACAACAGGTGCCATACCCGTAATATAAGAAAAAAAAATGTATGTACAAGGGGGCATTAAACCGTACATTAATGTCAACCTTGAATTCTACGTTTATGAAATGTTGGCGAGTGTACTGTAGGCCTACTTGTATTTAAAATTAGGTATTGGGAAATTTTATGAGAAAAATTCCCAAGTTGATGTTCGCATTGGGAATATCAATGCTCGACGTAAAATCAAACGAAAATTCGCGGAAAGGTCGGGCTGGTAAGTCATCGATCGGGCGTTAATATCAAGGTTTAAACGGTGAGTAAAGTCTTGCAAAAACGCCTGTAAAAATCCAGATAAAAGAAGCATTCAAAGCAATTTTAGAAGAACAGATACGCTTTTCCTTTCTTCTCTTCCGCTTTAAAAGTTTTACATCAAATTTTAAAGCTTTACTCTAATTTCACCAACATTTTTCAAACCTGGCAGTTATTTAAAGTTCAGAGTTCTAAAGTTATAATCTTTCAAAAACCTTTTTATAATTAAAATTTATTTTTTTAAATAAAAACCGCACCTAAATTTGAATACTGTATATGATTAGGAAATCTATAGATAAAATCGTCTTAAAAATAATATTTTATCCTAAAGCCAGCCAATAAATTTCAATTATTTATATAAAAAAATGCCATATAATACAGTATATTATAATTAAAAAAATAATATCAATAATGCAAAGAAACGATTATCAATGATGTAAAAGCTTTATTTAATTTGTTTTTTAAATAATTACTCTGGATTGTAATAGAATAGAATTTATTTTTATACCTGACATTTTCATGACGTCTCAAATAAATCTTCTTAAATTGACCATCAGCCACAGCATCACAGTCTTCTCGAATTGCATCAGCAACATGTTCAGGGAGAACAGACAACAACAAATGCTCCTTAAAATAAAAAGCAAAAATAAAAATTTAAAACGGAAAATAATTTTTCAATTTCGATTCAAGCGTTCGAGAATTTAATTCGTTTTGACATTTTGCAAATGATAAAAATATTAAAAAGTGAAATCGAAATTTCCATCATACACTTGTATAAGCGGGTTTGAGTTATTTTTTTTATATACAGTACCGGTATAGCTGTACTTAGAAAATAAAATTGCATAACATTACTTAGCGGGAGGCACGAGTGTATATGGAAATTCGAAATCGAACCTTAAACGTCACAACAAATACTAAAAATATAAAAAGAGATGAGATTGAGAAAAAGATGGAAGTGATAAATGCAAACATCAGAATCGAAAATGCGAATATCGACTATTTAATGGACTATTTCACGCTGATATTAAAAATGTATAAGTCTTATAGTTATACGAATTCAAAGAGTATTGCCAACGTCTAAAGCGAGTGCAATATACCTTCAAACGTACTTCAAATCTCATTGAAACTAGTACGTGTGCTGGCGGTATCAGCTGGCCGACAAAGGCAAATAGATCGCACACGCGCGGAATACTCAGAAACCATTTCGATTACTTTCCAAATATATATAAAATAAACTCGTTGATAGCAAAACATAAATAAATAAATTTTTATGCACCGTAGATTATTTAAAAAAAAAAAAATAAGAATAATAATAATAAATAACACAACTTGTATGTTTTCGTTTACCATTATATGAAACAAATTATTTTGCATTGAACGGAATAATGCAATTACAGTAATGTACCTTTAACATGTCATGTGCGTTAACAGCTTAAATGGTTTCAATAATTTTATGATATCAGTAAAATTTACATTTATAATTGTACGAAGTATCTCAATCTTATTTCTCAAAAAACTAAAAATCCATGCATTATATTAAGAGCCAAACGAACATCTAACTTTTCAACATAATTATATTATTAATTTTGGTATAAAATAAATAAAAACATAAAATAAGCCTATTAAGACGTAAGGCTCAACCTGCCAATCAATTCAACATTTGAAAAAAAAATTAAAATATAGAAAGATTATAAGTAAATCCGATTAGTCTAAAGCAGAATAAAATACAGTCCCAAATTAAACCAATAGGGAATTAATGGCATTTGTGAATCGTCATTCAATAAGATTATTGAATTAACGAGTAACTTGAACTTAAGTACATGTATTAAATTTCTGCGGTCGAATGTACCTAATATAAACACAATTCTTAATTTTTTAAAGCTTTTTTAGTACGAGGCGTATTTTTTATTAAAGTTAAATTAATTTTTTTATTTTTTTGCATTTTTAAAAAAAAATAAATTACAGGCTTTTGGAGGTGAATATGTCAGCTATTTTTCCATGCATTTGCCTTAACGTTTTATGCAGGTTTTGAGTCATTTTACAAGGTTTTCGCGACCCTCTGCAAAGAAATTTCCCCCCGTTTCCATCAACTTTTTTTTCATCTCCTTCGTCAGTTTAAATTTTTTTTCCCCACCCGTCCGTATGAGTCTTAAGGGAAGTAAAAATGTGAAAGTCAGCAGGTGCTTTATCAAGGCAGTAAGTGGTTTTGTTGAAAAGGTCCTAACCGACTGTGTTTTAAGGTCGCTTTGGTGGCACGGGCATTGTCGTGCAAAAAGAACACTCCCTTCCTCAACATTCTCCTTCGTTTGTTTTGAATTGCTCTCGTGAGCTTTTTTAGTGTCTCGCAGTGCTAATCGTTTCCCTCTGAGACTCAAAGTCAAGCATAATGATCCATTTTTGTCTCAAAAATAGTGCTCATGGTTTTTTTGACAGAAATTAAGGTTATAGAGGTGAAAAAATACGGCATGCGCTGGAACAAGAAAATGGAGCAAAATTTCTTTGCAGAAAGTCGCAAAACCTTTGTAAAACGGCTCAAAACCTGCATAAAACGGAAAGGCAATTGCATGGAAAAATAGCTGACATATTCACCTCCAAAAGCCTGTAACTTATTTTTTTAAAAAATTTAAAAAATAAAATGAAAAAAATCAATTTAACTTTAATAAAAAATACGCCTCGTACTTATATGACATAGAAAAATAAAAGCATGTAGATATGTTCAATTATGTTGGTAGAATTACATTAAGTTGTAGCAAACAATCTTCAAAAATGTTGTGCGATGTATCGGCTCAAAAATTTTTTCTTTAACTTATTGACAAGGTAGAAACTTTCTCGATTGATTTGATAGAAAAATGTTCTCTAGAGAAACTAATAATACGTCGTTATTATTAGCCTTAATGTAACTTCTCCTCTACATCACCCTTCATAAAAGCCTCGAATTTTTATGTAAGAGCACATTGTGAGACAAAGATATCCAATTATATAAGTTAAGTGCACATAAAAGTAGTTTGTAAGATATATAGGAGAATAAAAGAAGATAAAAGAAAGGAGAAGAAGAAAAAACAACAAACAACTAAAGCCGATCAGAAACTAGTGCCATGAGACACACTCACATTAGATGGCCAAATGACGTCACAATTCTCTTAAGAGAAAACAGTACATGCAATTCTGATCCAATAATTGACTCGTAAATAAAAATACTTTTGAATAAACTTTAAAAAATGTAATTGCTTAAGATTTTCTTTAAAAAATGATATAATTATGTACTCCTACTTAAAAATGATTTAAATTTGATGAATGCATAAGTTTCCTTTTACGTTAATATCAATGTTGAAACTTTATAATAAAGTTAAATTAAAATATTCTTTTGCCTTATACATGTATCATTCATACTTAAAATAATTACAAATAACAAAAGATTTCTATCTACGAGTATTTCTTTTTCTTTGCAAAAACAGTAAAGTTGTTCTGCTCTCGGCAGTAAAAAATGAATTGGATAAGTTGACTTTGCTGCAGATTCTTTCTACAAAGATAGTTCTTTATATTGTCAGGCATTTGACATTCACCAAATCACGAACCAGTTAATTCGATTAAAAATTCAATCATTTCGATTCCGTAAGTAGTGACAAAAAAATGCTTTCTTTTCTCAACGTGATCATATTAAATATTAATATTAAAAAGATATACACTACAGTATGTAGCCTACTTTTCTTCTTTCCTTTGATTTTATAAAATGTTAAAACTTTTGCGGCCAAATTTTACCAGCCCTGTACGAGAAAAGGTGCGGTTTTACAAGTGAATTCATAAACAATTTACAAAATTATAGACGTTTATTATCATCGATAACAACGATCGATTCAAATTACCCCAATTTCACAATCACGTTGTACGTTACACACTGTAAAACTGTGTAAGCAATTTCCAAGTCACAATTTCAATGAGAAAGACTACTGTTGGCCAAAAAAATTCCGGCACATTTCTGTCGTACTCAACTCAAATTTAATCTAAAAGCGCATTCAATTTATTTATATCCAAAAATGTCGAATTTGCTCAAAAAAGAGGCTAAAGGAAAGCAAAAGAGATGCCGAGTTTTAAGAATATTGGCAAACATGACTACATGTACACAATGTATGGTACTGCAGAGCTGACTTCACTCATTCCCTAACCTGATCCAGATTCTTTCGATGTTGTTGTTTTACATTTGACTTTTAAGAGTAGGGTGTTGTCAGGCTTTATATGTTTAAGGAATAACGATTTATCGATTGAAACAAACAAAGAGAAAAGAAAATAAAAATGTGCGATGTCGAAAGTCGTACAAACTCTCACATTCGGTTAGCGCTAAAAACAAGTTTATCTCAATTGTTCTGTACTCAGTGTGCGGTTCTGGTGTTTTTGCCAGGTTTTACATGTAGGATGCTTAAGATAGAGAAATTTACTTGCAGCAATAGTAACAACAAGTTTGACAATGTTAAATCGATTCCGGAGTTACGAACGTTGAAAACGGTCATTTATCATTTTCGAAAGAATTGAATTATTGCAAACCGAAACTTTCTGACGTAAGACTTTAATATTTATATATAAAAATCCAATGGTAAATGAAAATCTTAACGCTTTATTGCTAGCATAAAAAATTACATGGGAAGAATGGGGAAAAAATTGCACATCATTTTAATGAACCATCAATCTCTACCGCTTCATTTCGTGCCTGTCATTCGTTTATCACATTATCAAATCCATCGATAAAAACGAGCGGAAAAAAATGCTAAAAATGAAAATTGTTCGCGACACGGAATATCGTCGTTAAGCGAAGGCCGACTCTGACTATTTTCCTCTTTGCCCTATCACGAATAAGCGAATACTATACAATATTTGCCGTACCATATGGGAAATGTATAGAAAACGACGCGCGAAAAAACATTTTACTTATTTATATAACCCAACAAAAATTACCATAAACAATTACGTGCAATTTTTCTTACCTGTTCTTGCGATTGTTCTTCAATCAGAAGTTTATTTTTTAGATGGCTTTCAGTTTCTAAGAAGGAATTGCGATGTTTTTTGTCAATGAACCAATGAGACATTATGCCTAAGATATTGACGGCTACAAGCATGAAAATGTTGGCACCCACCTAAAAATAGAAATAAATTTATGTTATTAAAATTACAATTATTATTGATGTTTGCGTCGCGCACATGATCCTTTCATGCTTAATAAATTTTTCATGCCCTCCAGATATAGGCATAAGCCTACTATTCGTATTTCGCGTGTAATTGAAATATTATGCTTTCAATTCTCCGTCAAATCGATTTTCTAGCATAAAATATACTGTATAATGCACATTATATTGCTAGTTGCTTTAGGCGTTTAAAAATATTTTCTTATTAATGGCAGTAACAATTTTTGTATAAGAAATCCTATTACTTCAATTTATTTTAGTAAACTATTTTCAGCAATGCGCAAATCTCATTTTAACTGAAATTAGATTTTCTTAAAAGATTTTCATATCTAAATTGAGTGAGTCCATAGTTTTTAAAACCAAAATATTAATAAACATTTTAAAAAAGCAACTA
>JAQGAY010001783.1:0-12818 GCA_034698085.1 Polydesmus angustus
AAGAGAGTGAATGGCGTATGTGTGTTATGAAATTGGTTTTTTCTCCCTCAAGCGGATACTTTTAAAACGTGTGATAGTTTTTACGTAAGTGAAGATGCGTGATTATTTGGTCAACCTTGCAAACACATACACCTGTGCAGTGGGAGATTCGCTACCTCCTGACTACCCAAATATCTCTCTCTCTCTCTCTTTTTTTCTATTTGAACTTAGTGTATGCTCGTACACTTGTGCGTAGATTTGTATGCTTCTTATTTATTCGTATTCTATTAACTTGTATACAGTGTATCGTTTACATAAAAGAAAAGAATTTGTATTTTTTTGTGGTGGAATTTCAAGAAGGGTTGGTTGGTTTGAAGACGGAGAAAAATTGAAAGAAAGACTTAAAATTCGTAATGAATAGTATTTAGGCTTTCTACTGTTCAAACACGACTTTGACCAGATCGATTGAGAAAGGGGGAAAAAATGAAGCTACGAGGGAGGTCTGGCTTTAGTTCTCGTCAAAAAAAAAAAAAAAAAAAAAAAAGATGCCATTTTTGTGATTATGACTAGTGAGTACTCATCTTATTGTGAGCGGGTGCATTCATTCGCGAAGATATAAACGCCTTACTTGACTTGTTTCACGTAGAATTTGAAATGCATCAGCCACACACGCTTTTTTTTTTCTTCTTTTTTTTGGGGATTTAACCTGAGTTATCGGTGGAAAATATTTTAGCAACAATCCGTGAACAAAATATCACGAATATTTATTTGTATACGAAAAAACTAAACAAAAATTTTTTTTAAGAAAAAACGTTTTTTTTTTAATGTTTACATACGCTTTTTACTCTAATTTAATTAATAAGGATGTTTTTACACTGGGCTTGTATGCGAAATATAACTTTAAAATTATTGTAAGGGAAAGCTACTTATCTGTTTTACTTTATTTAATTTTAAGTGTGATTTGGTACACAAATAACAAGTCAACTTTATTTAACTTTGTACAAGGAATTAAAGGTGGATGGAAAATTTTTTTAAAAGTTTGCGTTGTAACATAATATTATAGTAAGCTGTTTATAATAATACCGGTAATTATTATTATAGTATTTAATAACTTTTTTTAAGTTTACGTAATATTTTTTTAAACTTTAAAAGACACTTGAGTTTTTGAATGCAAACATTTTGCTATAAAACGTTTTATTTTAACAACTTTAAGTGTCATTAGATACGCTAATAACAAAGTACATTAGTTTAATTTACGTATGGTGATACTTTTCGTTTACACTGCATATTTGTATAGTAAATACTAAGATACCGTATAGCAAGTTTTTTGTAATTTCCTTTTTTAATGATTTTTTATACTGCAGTATTATGATGTATTATTGCAGTAGCGAAATCAGGGAGAATTATTTTGGGGTTATCTCCCCCGAAATTGCTACAAAAATAGGAAAATTTGATTAAAAACTTCCTCATATAGCTTCCTTATTTTAAGCCATTTCTTTCATTATTTTTTATAAGATGTTTTATTATAACACCGACTTAATTCCATAAAAAAAAATATTTTTTTGGTACCGATACGTCACTTTATCATTGCATTTAAATTTCTTACTTATTTGAATTTGCAAATGTAGTAAATAATTTAACTCTAAAATTTAAGGATTTTAATTAAAGTTGATGTAAATTTAACTAATCAATTAAAGCATTGATTTAAATAACCAACCAATAATTAGATATTTATTTTACAAAATTTAAAGATGAACCCAAATGTTTATTATGCGTAAATTTTGCCTAAATAGAAATTTAGATCAATTTGTTTAATTTATTACTAGGTTTTTTAGTAAGTCTAATTATAGAGATTTTAAACGAACAAGCCTTAATAATCAGCAACTTAATAAAGTTAATACAATAAAAAAAACGTATTGATTGAAAATTGTGGATCGAGTCTTTGTGGTCGTAATTTAAGTGTAAAAGTGAACGCGATTATTTTCGGTAAGTTTAAGTTAGTGTGAAATCGAAATTGGCCAAGGGATTAAATGGAGTATCGAATTCAATTTAATACCGCAACGTTATATAAGTGCGTGTGGCATTTCTATTTTTCTACATGAAGGGGTTTTATAGCCACCGCAATATATTCCCTCTTTTCATTTCCAACGACGCTTTATCACTCTGCAAACATCCATCTTCCTGCTCCATCACATCACACACTGCAGCATAAACAATTCGATTTGTGAGCTGTGAATGTCAGCTGACAGTTAACGGACTTAAGTCCTACGTATAGTGCGCGTGCTTTTTGAAGAACACGTTATTTACAACCGCTTCTAATCCGAGATTGCGTTCAAAGAGATTAACTTGCCATCACTTTTGTTCGTGTATTAATCTACTCCGGAAGACGCTATTTTACGCTACGCTATCCTAGAAAGAAAAAAAAAACCTAATTGAGATTGACAAATCGGATGAAAACGCTAGAAAAGATGGCGCAGGATGTGTTTTATCAGGAAAAGTCAGAGTTTCGCAGAATTGACATCTCCAGCACGTCACTTTTGCTTCGTTTTCATCTTTCTTTTTACTTTTAGGAATACACAGTATATTTTTTTAAAAAAATTAATTTACAGTATACCGGTACTGTTTTTGGGAGAAACAAATAAACGCTGCTTATGCTCATTCATTTGCTCAATCGAATCATTTCCGAACCAGTTGTAAATTTTAAAAATATTTAACAAAATCTTTTGCTATAGTTCTAAATCCAATCGATGTTTTTATTAGTATTTTAATGAATTCGTAACAGTATTTTTTTGAACAATTAAAAGCTAAATATTATTGAGTGGATAAGTATTTTTTCGAGCAGCAGAATGTAGCCTACATTTAAATTTTTCGTTTGCGAGAATTGATTTATTGTAGGCTAAGTGGTTTCTATTTTTTCATGAACTTGAATAAAACTTTAATTTGAGCGGATTTTTTGTAATATTGCTTTGATTTTTGCAATATTTTAGGTTTTAGCGTTATCAACTAATAAAAATTAGACACCCAATAATGGTTTAAGTATTATCTTATCTTAATCATTTAGAATTATAGTATTTGGTTTAGTTTTTGATAGAGACAAACAACCATCACTCATCGAAATTATTAAATTTACATTTATTAAGCGATTAAACTTTTAACAGTTACTGACACTTAACGTAGGTTATAATATTTTTTTGTCAACCATAGAGAAGATGTTTATCACCTCTCTTATTTTTTAAAAAAGTGCCCATGATGACAGAAACAATTTACTGTTTTTCACAGCTGCTGCGTTCCTGCAACTTAACAGGTGTTTTTTTTTTTTTTTTTCTTTTTTTATTACTATATTTCTAGAAAATAGCAGCTGAACGTAAAATTCGACCCAGCTTTAAAGCTCATTTACATCATACAACAGCGTTTTACATACGCGACAGATTCCGAATTGAAAAATTCGGGAAAGTTGTTGTATTAGTTTTAAAAGTTCCGCAATTTCAAATTTTTTATTCTTTGATAGGCTTTTAGTGTTCGTTTGAATTTAAATTGCTTCAAAACCGTTTTTCTCTTACATTACGATTTAAATGTTATTTCATTCCTTAATTTTACTGTTTAATTTAATTTGAATGTGGATATCACTTATTACGCTTTAAAACCAATACCGACAATCGCTAAATTTGCAGTTTAATTTTATTTTGAGATGCAGTTATAACTTTTATTTACATTTTATGTTTTTTTAGGGTCATTACGTTATTTTTTTCAATTTGTTTCACTTTTTAGGCGTTTTATAATTTTTTTTATAGAAACTAGATGATAAGCAAGAGATTTTTGCAGGAGCGTATCAGTCGCGTTGTACGAGTCCTTCAGGGTAGTCTAGAAATGGTAACAGTTTAATTTAAAATTCTTCTGGTTCAATGTCACGTTTTTTCTGAGAAAAGTGATATTTTGTCTATTAGATCCCCCTGTTAGTAACGTTTTAAGAACATCGTAAAGTTATACCAATTCTGCGTAAATCGCTTAATCCAAGGCTTAGAAATACGTTTTTATTTTAGTTTAAACTAATTTTTTTTAAAAAAAAAAGTAAGCTGCGGTCGATTGAGAAGTATATCAATGTCACAAAATATTATAAGTGTCAGATTAAAGTCGCTCATTGCAATTTTTTAGCAATGATAACGAATTATCTAAACGGAGATTTTGCATCTGTTTTAGATTTTTATGACATCCAGTCACATCCTACATTTTTTGCATTTTAACTTTTCATTTATTTCTTTACAGTTGATTTTTTTAAACATTATACGCTTTATTTGTACGAGTTAAATATTTTTCTGTAATGATATTGCCTTCTTAAAATCAATAATTAGTTTATAGTTTTTATCGATTTAGTGATTTTTTATACCTTATACATTGTTTTTAATTTTAATATACCGTATATTAGGCTACTCCTATGAAATCAATAAATTTCAAACTCACTTTTCTATGTGAATTTCATTTCAATTTAACTAAGTTTAATATGTTTAATTGTATGGTAGCTATTTAATTTATATTTATTTTTGTTTTCTAGAACGTTATTTTATATACTGAAAGTTTTTAATTTATCAGAATTTTGCGTATAAATAATTTGCGCGAATGAATTGCTTTAGAAATTACCTATTTTACTGACTGATTCATAATTCGCCATTTGTGGTTTTCTCATTATGTTATTAAAAAAAACTGTAGTTTATTAGTACCGGTAATTAATAATTCATAATTATAATTTTCTAATTATGAAACTTTTTTTTTTAATTTAAAACCGGAATAAATTAATATTTGATTAATTCATTTAGTTTAGAAAGAGTTTATTTAACGGATTTGCAACTTACTCGTGTTTCGTTATTTTTATTATTTTTTTTTACGTTGCATTTTAAATATTTTTTTCGAGTTACGAATTCTATATCAAAATGAACGCGTATTAAATTGAATTTACGCGAGTTGATCGATATACGATTCTCTGAGGGGGAGAAAAAAAATATAATATAATATTTTTTAATTCTATTTTACAATCAATTTGAAAATCAAACAGACGGCGTTCGTTTTCTGCGCAAAACGTCAGCTGGCGCGCACAACAAGTGAAAAGAAAATTTCATTTTTCTTTTTTTATTCTTTTGTGCATATATACATAAACGTCGAATGTTTATTTTATACACGTAGATGAATATGTTTTTAAGGTTAGGGTTAAATTATTTTTCTTGCATTTTGTGTTTTTCTAAGACACATTAAGAGTATGTAATAAGATGTTGTCACATCGTCTCATAACGGTAACCCAACCAAACGTTATGCTATACATTATTTTGAAGAAGAAATGTGGGTGGTGATGGGATCTATTTTTCCGATAACACGAGGTACGTGAGAGAGTAAAGGCCTAAAGGTGTTAAGGAAGTAGAATATATAAACACGCCATTTCACATCAATTTTTGTCTCTGTCTGCGCCTCATAGCTACCAACGATTTTCGTAGAACGCGACTTTAAATTACGCGAATTCTGTCTAACGCGTTTCTCAAATCAGGGATTCTATTTTTTCATAATAATTTTAGATATTTCCAAAATTTACTTTTATTGTACATATTAATAAATCGAAAAATGTAAATTGATTCTGTACATATTATTTTTAATTGTTATCAAAAGAAATACGGATAAGTTTATCTTTAATAAGAAAAATATATCAATGCTAATCATTATTATTATTACTTATACCAAAAAATTTCTCAGATTTTGCTTGTCTTGGATTTCTTACTTTCTTTCACATTTTTTTAAATTAAATTTTCTATTTTTAAACCGCTTATTTTTATTACTGGCATTGAATTAAAATTTACCTTTGTTTTGAGGTACCGTAACTAATATATTTGCTTTTATTTAATTACATTTTTTAAAGTTTGAATGGTTTCCGATTTCGCTATTTTTTAAATTAAATTTAAAAAAACCCTCTAATTTAAAGGTTCTTTTAATTAATAAAATGTTCCCTTGTTTAGAAAGGCTTTTAAAATGTGTCTCAAATTAGTCTACCTTAAAACCACTTTCCTCTCCCATAACAAATTCAATTTTATTTTTCA
The DNA here is from genome assembly GCA_034698085.1 of Polydesmus angustus. Lineage (NCBI taxonomy): Eukaryota > Metazoa > Arthropoda > Diplopoda > Polydesmida > Polydesmidae > Polydesmus > Polydesmus angustus. The sequence continues at coordinate 6,054 of JAQGAY010001783.1, forward strand.
TTAATCTAAATAAATTGTTAATTTTATCGTTTAAATTTACTTTTTAAATGTCAGTTTACTTTTTATTTAACTTTAGTGTGCTTTATTTTAGGCTAACTATTTTAATTGTATCGATTGACGTATTTTTTCTTGTGTTTTCTATTGCGCGATTTTCTATAACGCGCAGTTTTTAGTGAACGCATTTCTCGCGTTGTACTAGTCTCACTCGCTATGAATGATCTTGTACTTGCATATTATTTTGTTTCGTTCCATCTATTGAATGTTACATGTAAAACTGAAGTTATAAAAAGCCAATACATGTACAGTACGTAGGTCGTACGTGCATCAGGGGGTTTTCAAGCGTTAGTGGGTAGGCCTACCGGTAGTAGTATTAATGTATTAGTAGTGATCAGGATGATGAGCGAAAGAAAAAGGAGATGTGGTTGCCATCTTGTTTTCTTTTCCATCTTAAACCAATCCACTCCACTTGACTATTTTGCGACTCGTAAGAAAATATTTTCATTACGTTTATTGAGTCTGTCAAAACCGTCAGTTCAGACTCGCACACACACACAACTACACGTCTCTAATTTCATATCACGTTATCAGTATAGCGTCACATATTAAAGTAGAATACGACACACAATCGCTCAAATTGATGGAAAATCATTTTTTTTAAATTTCTTTTATAGCTATTACATTAATATAAATAATGGAATAAGAAGTTAATTAAGTACAAATTTAACATGTATTTTTAATTTATTTATTTATATGATACAGTAGGCCTATGTATTAACTGCAGCAAGCGTATAATTTTGTGTATTAATACTGCACGTGTTTACATGTGCTGGAAATTGTAGTATACAGTACGTATTCTTCAGATAGACCAATGCACATACTAGTACAAAATTATAAACTTATTGTAAACGTTATAAGCGAGTTTTCTTAACTATGCCATATTTTGTTACGTTTTGTGCAGTATTTATATTAGAATGGTAATTAAAATTATTTTAGTAGAATTTTTTATTTAGTATATAAAAATAAAATAGTATCTTTCATTAAAATTGCGTCGTCGTTATCCAAGTGATCAAAAACAGTTACCGTAGTTTAATTACGGCCATGCGATAAAACTTTCGCTTATTAAAAATAAATCAGTATTATTTTAAAAGCATGATACAGTACTGTCTCCGACTGATTTTATTTATAAAAAATGTTACGATAATAAAATGTTGTAAATAATTAATTTTGCTTCTTCAAATTCGAAAATGAAATTTTGGAATAATTTTTATAGAGTAAAGGTAAAATATTGATCAATTTTATATTTTCTTCCGAAGTTTCTTTATGCTTAAAATTTTAATATATACTACGGGAAACATTTTTAGGCTTACGAGTTTATAAATGACAGATGAATACATTAAATATATATTTAAAGTATATTACAAACGAGCATAAGCATTATTCTATGTTTTTGTTTATACAGCGCTTTAATTGTTTTTTATGGTGAGCATTTGAAATGAATTTAAAAAAATCAAGTTTGAAATTGTCTCTTCTTCTAAAAAGTACTGTATATTATGTTACGAAAGCCGCGTAATAATAGAGAAGGGATTTTTGATAGGCTTCGTCGCGAGGTTTAACGATAACAATGCCCTTTGCAAATGCACTCCACGGTATCTACTGTAGGCTACATGTACCGTACATGTATTTTTCTACCGGCTTTCCAAAACTCATAAGATTTGAAAAGGCTTCCGCATTTTATACAACCAGTAAAACAATTCTTTTACCTATTATCTGCAGGTTATTCTATATAAAAAAAAGAAGTAAAAATTGTTGCTTTACACCAAGGTTTTCATAATTTTCTATACAAATATTTTATTTTAAGATTAATACCGTGTTTAATGTTTTAGGTTAGGTTTAAATTGTTATTTGTTTTTAATGAAACGTAATTTTTACATAATTTTTTTTTCAATTATTTACTTTATTAATTAAATACGGTGAAACATTAAATCAATATAAGTTGAACATTTGGTCAACTAATTTATTCAAACAAGCTAATGAAAAAAAAAAAAAAAACGCAAAATATTAAGTTTTGTCACTTCAAACACTAAGCCGTAAATATTAATAACCGGTGAAATTTTAAGTTAAAAATAAATTGCAATGAAAAATTAGCCACGCTATCTAAAATATTTAATTATAGCTTAAATTAATTTTTTTTAATTATTGCTATTTTAAAAGAACTGTATTGGTATTTCAATTGAGAGCGTTGTTTTCAACGGTTTTTTTCTTCAAAATTTTTAAAATTTGAAATTTATTTGAACTAAATCTTGTTGTAAGGTGTGAAATTCAGCGGATATCATGCGGTGTTCTGATGCGCAAGATGTGCTTAAAGCTTATTGTCAGATTTATGCATTGGCACATGTGTGTATGGGATGAAATGACGAGGGAGAGAGAGAGAGAATGATAGAGAGATAAAGAGAGTGATGATGAGGTGTAGCTTTTAATGAAGCTCGGAGTCAAGATAAACAGAGAAGGGGAAAAAAAAATTAGTAGTGAGGAAAGATCTTTTAAGTCGTTTTTTTGACGTCACGCGTTGCGAACTCGGAATTTTAAACCCTCGTTTTTAGCATCTTTCTGGCTTGCAAATGCTACATCATAATAATTTAACGCTGTTTTATGCGACTTTTCAAACCTTTTTTAACGACTTCAGCATGATGTTTTTGTACAAATTCGAAGCACTGTACTGTAAAAGCAAGGATGGTTAAAACGACTCTACACATCTTTGATTTGTTTTTATTTTCCAAGCGATTATTCACGGTGTTGTAATTTTTATCTGTTTTTACATCATAAAAGCGAAAGGCGATTAAGGTTTTAATTATCCTACTTTTTTGATAGATAAGGCTAATAATAACATTCAATGTACGGTAGTAAACATTATTTATGTAAATGAATAATTTGTTAAGGCTGATTTTATATTTAATGACGTTATATTTTCATTCATATTACCAAAATAATATTAAAATACGGTTAGGATATTTGTTACTTAAGGACAGTCTACAATATATTCTAATGATTATAAATTGTTTTTGATTGCAATTTAACGAAATAATGCAATGTTTTATTTAATTGTTGATTTTCAATATTAGAGAATTTGCAGTTAAGCTTTTTTCTTTGATCTTATGCTTAAGTCAGTTTCTTATACAGTAGGCTTATGTTATACTTAACGGTGGCGAATATGTTTCAATCTCAATTGCTTGTTTCATTCTTTGTTGTTGTTATATTGTAATTTCATGGGTGCAAACATGGAATAAAATACTGTAAATAAATAAATAAATATCGTCAGAGTTTGAATTTGGACTTTATTGTTGCACTGATGTAAATGAATAAATTCCAAACTCTGAAGATATAAGAAAATGACTTAAGCATAATTGATCGAGGAAAAAAGCTTAACTGCAAAATCTCTATTACCGGTAAATAACCTTTATTAACGACACAAAATTTTCACGGTTTCAAGGTTTTTCACGGGTTCAAGCCCGGGATATCTCCATCTCTTCTTTTTGTAATCTAACGATAATATTTGAATGAATTCGAATGCTAAAATGACAACATAATTGTTGTGTCCTCTAGACGAAAAACAATAAAAAATATATATATATATAATTATTATTATTATTATTATGCGTGAAATGAGCAGTTAACAGTGGACACGCCGCAATATTGTGTTTAGCGTATTTTGATACGGTTCCGGTAAGGTTAATTAAACATTTTTCCTTTCACTCTCTCAAACTCATTTTAATTAATAATTATTAACTTAGTTGGAAATTATTACTAAAATTAGTTATATAAATTAAACTATAAAAGTTTGTTATTACGGTAATTTTATTCCCAAAAATCGTTTACTTATTATAATATTATAATTAATTTTTGAATATTTTTGTATTTTGTAGATTTAATTTTAATTTTTAATCAATTTTTTGTTTGTTTTTGAGATTAAAATTTTTAGTACCGTGTTCAACGAATCAATATTATCATAAGAATTTATAATGATTATTTATAAAATATTATACATTCTGATATTAATTAATTATTAAATTAGATAAAATTTTAATTTAAAAAGTTAAATATATTTTTTAACATTGCCGGTATTTTTTTTTTTTACAGTTTACAGTTTACAAACATTTTTTTACGCTTTATAGTTTACATACAAAAAAAAACCATCGTTATTTTTTCCCCCCTTGTCTTTTAAAATATTTATAAAATTACGATCTATTTCGAAACGAAACAAGGAAAATTACATAGATTTGGTTTGTAGAACGCGTAATGTATGGGTGGCCTGGCCTAGCTTTTTCAAAAATTATTTTTCAAAATATGCGAGAAGGAAATCTAATCCTTATTGACAAAAGGAAAAAAAAGGAAAGAAAAATTCTACACATTAGAAGAAAAGAACGTTCTGCACTTTAAGCATTTCTAATATACAATATAGCTATTGAATAAAAGAATAAGAAAAGGACGAAAAAAAAAATCTTTCTTTTATTTGAAATATTTTGAGTGGATTAGGTTAAACTGACTGCATCCATGTGTAGCGTACTTATCGCATAGCGTTGTAGGTATGCATATTTCACGTGAACTATGCAGTCAACGTTAACTGTATCCAACATCACCTGCACATGCGTGTGCGTTTTTACTAAAAGAGAATCTGACGATTACTTTTGTAACTGCTAATCCCTTAGTCATGAACTTGATGACGTTTTCTACCGAATACATTTCGATTAATTTAAATATGAAGGAGGAAAGTTACGTGCTTGATTTGAACGCATCATCCTTTGGAAGACTCACCATTAAATTATTATTGATTTAGTTTTTTTCACATTTTTTTATACTGTTTTAGTTTTTGGAGGTAGAGTTAGATATTTATTTGTACGGAAAAAATATAGAAAACTGTGAGGTGAGATATTTGGATAAAAATTTTAAATTACTTAATGCGCATAAGTTATAAGAATTTGAATTGTTAAGATCAGTGGCATAAATAAAGAAGTAACGTTTTTTTGAGAAAAAAATTGGAATTGTAGGTTAAAAGAATAAATATTGCAAGAATAAAATGCCGATATTTTATAGAATACGAATTTTGATTACATATTTGGTATTGGGAATAGAAATATGAAAAATTTAGATAAATTAAGGTGAAATTATTTGAAAAAGAAAGTCGAATTTTATAGATAAAAAGGAGATATTTTTTGTAGATAAATAAGTGGAATTTTATGTGTAAAGAAATGGATAGATAAGTGAGATTTTGCACAAATACTGTATTTGAATAAAAATGTGAAATTTATAAATACTGTACAGTAAAGCTATATGTTTTATGTTTACCTTTGCGAGACATGACAATAAATTTTTAAAAAATATATATATTTAGGATTCTTATAAGTTAATCTATAAAACGGAATGTACCGTATAATGTTTTAAGATTAAATGTAAAAAAAATAAATACTGTACTGTATTTAAAAAAAAAACTTTAAACGTATTTGAATAAGTCAAAATTATAATAAGAAATAATGAATACGGTATTTTTTGTATGGATATAAAAATTGTGTACTTAGGAATAATTTTTTGAGTGAGAAATTGTCTATTTATTTTATTTTTTTAAAAAATTCAAGAATAAGCATTTCATCAAAATCCGCATTGTACGAGTACAAAAAGAAGGAAAACTAATAATTATGAGTGAGCTGTATATTCCAATAAAATTCTATTTAGAAAAATTAATCATCTCAACCACAACGTTGTCAATACCGTACCAATAAATTTTCCAACTGTTAAAGAATTAGTTAAAGAATCTTGTCCAACTTTTTATTCACAGCCACGATAACAATGAATTACATAGCAGAAATTCCACTGCGGCAGTATTGTTCAAATAAGTTTCGCTACGGAGATAGATAATCTAGATCAACGTTTCTCAAACTTTTATGGCTACGACCCTCATGAAGCATTTCTCAAACCTCGCACTCACTCACCATTCAATCGCCCACATTTTTATCTACAAACTACGCCTTTTTCAATTAAACTTATTCAATTTTTTAAAAAAAAAAATTACGTTATTTTAATGACTTTTAAAAGAAATTTATTGAATTACATGTACGTACTAATTTATTGAGTTTGAATATAATTGAAAAAGATTTTCGCTCAATATTTTACTTTAGAAATGTATTCCCAGGAAACTGACACGGTTGTTAAGTGAGCCGCGGACCTTTGTTTGAGCATCGTTGATTTAGATGGCGAGAGATAGATATCCATTGATATAAGCGGGAGGAATTAATGGCCTTTTGTCATATCTCTCAGTGTGTACACTTTCTCCCGCTGTGAGTGACACGTGCGACTGTGGTCACGCCCACACACACACGTACGTCACGTGACGGTGCACGCAGATAACTGTATAGTAAGGACAGGTAACGTAGCGTATCTCACCTCGGCGGGGGACGCGGCTTAACCCTGTTCTTCCCCGCTCTCAACCTCAAGGTGATAGCAACAATCATTCGCTCTATTGTCACCTGCTGCTCTACTCGAAACTCTCTCTCGCCATCATCCATGCTCTACCTCCATCATCTATGATCGAGCCTACCTCCATCGTCGTTTATCAACATCATCATCTGCTTCATCGTGATTGTGCAAACTTTATCTATCGAAAAAGAAAATGAAAAAAAAAAAAAAAAATGGAAACCTCAATTTTTTTATTTCTTTTGTGTTATCATAATTGTGGAATATTTGATCAATGCATTATTATACGGCTCTCGTAAAACG
>JAQGAY010001784.1:0-12817 GCA_034698085.1 Polydesmus angustus
TACACGTGCCGACTCAGTTGTAGAGGTCATATTCTAAAAATTGTTTTTTATCATTAAATGGGAGGTGTTGTTGTATGCAAATATTAAAAAATTAATTCATTTTCATTAAAATTTGACTGATTTATTCGCTTTTTAAAAGTTTCGTATATGTATGGACACACGTTACAATTTTCAATCGATTGGAGGTTCACTTACTTTCGCAGTGACTTCCACTCGTTAAGTAAGGGCATTTAGTGCACTGGTACGAGGACAACTCGCACTATCCACCGTTGGAGCATGGATTAGGTTCACACGCGTTTACACTCTGTAGGAAAATGAGCGTTAAAAAATGCTTGAAAGAAATTATGGAATAACAAAAATTAAATACTAATTACTTACGATACATAAATTTTATTGCAGGTTGAAAATAGAATTGATTTTAATTTTTTGAATTAATAATAAAAAAAAAAAATTAATAATAATTTTAATAATAAAAATAATTAAGTTGCACTTACGGTTTGAGATCGGTTTTAAAAGGTGAAGTTTTGATGTGAAAATCCACTTTTTCTAAATCCTCCGAAAATTTGTCACTGGTTTCGTTGGCCCATGTGTTAATTTTGGCTTCGCAAAATAAAGTGCACTGCGACGTCATTTCATCGATGACGTCACTTTTAGTTTCTCTCTTACGCATTTTCTGAGAAATTAAAACAGCGATTTAATTCTTACAATAAAATGTTGACGTAAATTATAATTTTTTTAGAAGTTTAAAATGTACTTGTTCATTTACTGTCTCGATTAGTTCCAGTAAAAGTTCCTTCATTTTCAAAACTTCTTTATTGTTTTTATTAAGCTCCGCAATGGCACTCATCATTTGTGAAATTGCCTAGTCGCATATATATTTTTTTAAAAAAATTATATACTGATGCAATTAAGATTTTGTTAATTAACATATTTACATGATTTCCTGTCGTTGAATTTAGTTCCAAAGTTTCTATTTTTTTACTTAAAAAATCAATTTTTTCATTGATTTTCATAAAATTGCTAATAACCAAAAATTACAAAATATAAAAAAAAAATTTTGAGTACTATTTTGTTTCGATAATAATTACGTGTTTATATCCCTTTGATTCGATTGTATTCCCTAATTCATTTTTATAAAATAATTGTAAAAACAAAATATTAAGTTTGAAATCAAAAATTATAATACCGTAACAATAATTATTATAAATAATGCTCTTACCTGGTTAGCATCTACAACGTGGCCCCATGGTGACATGAAAATGGCGTTAAACAAATAAAAAAACAAAATTTTCCATCTACCATAAGTATACCATTTGAAGAAAAAAAATATTCATAATTTAAGCAAAAAATTTAAAATTATATATAAATAATATTTTACCGCATTTGTAGCATCTTTATTTTTCATCAACAAAAAACAAGTGAAGCTTCAAACAGTAAATTATTATTTTTTAAGTATTCGTTTTGAGCTTTAATATCTTTCGACTTGTAATAATTTATTTTGGTACATCGTCATTAATTTTTTTTTTTTTTTAATTTCATCACATGATCTCATTACCAACATTCGATCTTCTCCTTCTTCACCCAACCCACCACAACTGTATTTTAAACTCAAAACATCGATTAAATATTCGCTCTGAAAATATTGTATTTCATTAAGCTTATGTTGACGTTTTTTGAAGTGAAACACTTTTTTTAGTAGCGAGGAACAATACAAAAGTGCATTTTTGGACTTTGCTTTTTCTTCACGCTTACTTAATAAAAATTTATCTTGGAGAATAAAAAATATTTTGTGGATATTTAACTCGATTAATTGCTATACAATAGAATGTGGTTTTAGAATAATTATTGATGAATGTGTGACCTTTTTGACGTCCGGTTTTATAGTGGATAAAAACTGGATTATAATGCACGATGTAAGAGTTTAGGTGAGACAGATTAATCTCATTATTAAACAGGAGGCGTTAATTAATGTAAATTTTTTTTTAAAAAAATTCATTTTCATTAAAATTTGACTGATTTATACCATGTTCCAAAATTAATGTCATCCAACGAACACCCTATGTTTACTGTTCCACTTAAAAGTGAATATTTAGACAAATTTTAGATAATAATACTAAATATAAAGTTTGTCAGTTGTTTTATGGATCACAATTTAATCCAAAACCAAATAAATTATTAAAGGAAGATTAAAATTCTAGAACTTTTGTTGTATTTTTTTTTTTTTCTTGCATTTATTTCAATTTAAACAAGTGCATGTAGGCCTATAGTCCAATTTCAACAGCCTATGGCTAAATCCTCTTCATTCGATGGTTTAATCGGGATAACCTAAACCCTAAATAAAGAAAAATTTTATTAATGGGAGAATAATTTTATTGAAGGATATTTTTACCGAATGGAGATCGGTTTTTCGCACAAAGTGAAGTGAGATAGTCCGTAATTAGAGCCAATTTCGCCGAGACTGCGTGGCCACCAAGTAACGGCTCCTCCGTGTAGCCACATCAGACCCCATCGCTCTCCGGTCAAAGCTTTGAAGTCGGCCTTCCCACCCGTGAAACTACCCAACAGCGTGCCGTCGTTCCATTGATAGACCGCCGTCCCGTTGTTCCTCACGCCGATCCAGAAGTGCAAACCTCGAGCAGGAAGGTAGATGGTTTTTAGGTGGTTGATGAGGAACTCGCTGGTTAATTGCTCTTTAGGCATGGCCATGCGCATACCCTGGCTTAGGCATTGCCGATTACCCTGCTCCCAGCTGCTGCTCTCCTCGATCACCACGTACACGTTGTTTTGGTACTGGACGCAGCGGTTGGCTTTGTTGCAGTTCAAATCTGCGAATGAAATTAATTACATTCGTTCTAATAATTTTATACAGGGTGTTCGTTGGATGATGTTAGTTTTAAAACATGAATTTTAATGAAAATGAATTATTTTTTTTATCTTTCCATTAATTAACACCTCCCATTTAATAATAAAAAACAATTTTTAGAAAATGACCTCTACAACTGAGTCGGCACGGGTAATTGCGTTCACTTTGACGGCTAGAACTTTTGCGGACTTCCAGCCTCCACCTGCCGACTGCATCTCGGCACCTTGCGGCATCTACCGAACCATATAGGATTAATAGAAAATTTCCTCGAACGCATTTACACGTGCCGACTCAGTTGTAAAGGTCATATTCTAAAAATTGCTTTTTCTTATTAAATGAGAGGTGTTGTTGTAATTAAATATTAAAAAAAGTAATTTATTTTCATTAATTATTAACACCTCTCTTTTAATAATGAAAAATAATTTTTTGAATTTGAATCGTGCCGACTAAGTTGTAGAGGTCATATTCTAAAAATTATTTTTTATTATTAAATGGGAGGTGTTAATCAATGTAAATTTTAAACAAATAATTCTTTTTCATTAAAATTGGACTGATTTATTCATGTTTCGAAACTAACGTCATCCAACAAACACCCTATACTTACTTTCACATTGCCTTCCGCTGAATAGATAAGGGCAGCCAGTGCATTCGTAAGCTAAAGTTTGACATTGACCTCCGTTTAAACAAGGGTTAGGGTCACAAGAGTTGGAACCCTAAAATAATAATAATAGAGATTACGATACACAACTTTTTCAGGTTGAATTGTATATTAACATAAAATTTGTTGTCGGTTTTTATATTGTTTTTAAAAGTTTTACTGTCGTTGAGACAAAAATCTAGGTTTTCTAAATTGCCCTTGATTCGCTCGCTGGTTTCGTTGACCCACACGTCCACTTGAGAGTCGCACATTGAGCTACATCGCGACCCCAATTCACTCAGCACATCTCGTTTCCATTTCCCGGAGTCTACTTTCTAACACCAAAACAAAATTAAAACTTCATATTTTTTTAAAATTTTGCAGTGAACATAATGATTTACCTTAATATTTGTTGTTTGGATAAATTCGAGTATTTTATCCGTTTTTTTATTAAGTTCTTCAATGGCTTTCATCATCTCTGAAAGCGCCTAATTAATTAATTAACATACAAAAAACACAATTATTATTTAAAAATTGAAATATACACTGTAATTTGTTTACATTATTTGTGGTGGGAGAAGTTTCTTCTAATTTTTCTACTTTTTGGTTTAAGAAATCGAACTTTTCATTGATTTTCATGAAATTGCTAAAAACAAAATGGAAAAACCATACTTAGTTTTCCATTGTAATGATATAGAAATGTAAGCCCAAAATTACAAATAATTTACTTGTTTATTTCCCGGTGATACGTTTGTCTTTCCTTATTTTATTTCATAAAATATTCCAATTTTTCATATACCAAAACCATTAATAAAATTTAAAAATTAATAATAAGTAATAAAAGTTGGAGTTATAAAAATAATAATTATTCTTACCGGTACCTGATCAGCATAGACTGTTTCTTCGAGCGTCAATAACATCACGCTGACGTAAATCAAATGATTGAGCAAAATAATTTTCAAACTAAATATTCAAGAAACAATAATTTTTTTTAAAGATTCAAATTTTTTTTTTTTAAAAAAATAAAAAATTTAACCTTACTTCATTTTTAGAATATATTTTTTTTCTATCACGAAGCATTAAAAAATAGTAAACTACAAAAAATCCACAAAAAAAAAAATTAAATTAAAAGTTTTAAAATCAGTTTTAGTCTTTTTTTTTGCTTAAAAATTTTCCAACGTCGTCTTCTTCATGTTTCATTCTCGTCTGATATTTTTTTTTTTCTTCCTCGTTTTATTTCTTAGACTTTAGATAATAATTTATGTCTTATCATTCCTTTTAATTACATCATTTTTCTAATTTCATCACTCGTACGTCATTACCAAAGTTTTGACCTTTGGGTTAATGATTTAAAATTCTTGTTAATAAGAAAGCAGACACCATCTTATCATTATGAAATTAAATGCTCAATTACATTATTCTCAGAAAATGTTTTAAGTGTTAAACACTCGTTAAATCTTTATCTATTAAATGTGTTTACGTTTTGGCGAGCAAAGGGACGTTCGAAAAGTACCGTACATTTTATTGTTTCTATAGCAAAATATGCATTAAAAAATGCATTCTTAACAATTATTATTTTTTTTTTTTAAATATTTTTATTTATGCAAATTATAATACCATTTATTAGCCAATAAGCAGGAAAAATAAAACAAAGATAAACAGTGACACGCGTGGGTCAGCTAATTTCCTTACATTTGCGCATTCGCTAAGAATGTAGTGATTTACGGTGTTTTATTGACTCACTTCCTTTTATACTGTAATATTTTTAAAGCAAAAAAAAAAAAAATGTTTATAAATTTTACCCATAATAACAGCTGAAAAAAACTTTCCTACGTTATTTTGATTAACTAGGAAAATTCTTACATAATCCAAGACATCAATATCTGAAGAAAAAAAAAAGGATAAATATTATTTCTTATATTTTCCAAAAAGAACTTGCAACAATATTGTGCGTAAACTCGTGCAAGTTGTTCGAATGAAAAAAAAGTGCGATATATTATTTTTATTTTTGTTGTTAACTTACCTAGAGTGAATGCGTTTTTCACATAGTGGATAATGTGCGGATTGAGGGACGTTTGCAGCCAATCGCGGATGCCAAGTAACTCCTGAGGCACTATGTAAATAAACAATGCCCCAGCGTTCACCCAATTGACCTTTGAAGTTAAAGAACCCTCCTGTATAAGTGCCCAGCGGTGTTCCATCGACCCACAGCCATTCACTTCCGTTGTTGTTCTTCAATCCGATCCAGAAATAAAGGTGTCTGCTAGGCTCGTACATGATTTTCAGCTGACTGACCACTGCTTCGTTCGTGTCCCCGTCTTTCAGCTGGGCCAAGTGCATGCCCGCCCTGATACATCTGTTGTAAGCGGCGTTCCAATCCACGTTCTCTTCGAAAACTACGTACATGTTGCTGTGGTATTGGAAACATTTGTTGGCTTTGTTGCAGTTCAAATCTAAATTTTACATATTTAAATATTTTTTTTTAGTGTAGGCCTATGTAGAGTTCACTTACTCTCGCAGTGTCTTCCGCTGGTTAGGAAAGGGCAGTTCGTGCAGTGGTACGTGGTTGGCTCGCACTCTCCTCCGTTTGAACATGGGTTGGGGTGACAAGTGTTGGATCTCTTTAACATTGTAATGATGATATTTAAGATATTGTTATTAATTTCAAAATAAAATAATAATATACCTACAAAAATAATTTTCAATATAATTTTATTTCGAATGAGATGATTTCATATATAAATCAGATATAAATAATTAATTAAAACGTTAGGTATAAAATAAGTTGGATAAGTGAAATACGTATTATGTGTACTTACGTATTGAAAGGTGAATTTTGGAGACTAAAATCCATTCGTTTTAAATCTCCTTTAAATTTGCTGTTGCTTTCATTCGCCCAAATTTTCACTTTCGATTCACAAAATGAAGTACACTCTGACGTCATTTCCCTAACCACGTCATTCGTAGTTTCCCGCTTATTCATTTTCTGCCAAATTTTAACATTTATTTTTAGTACAATGATTTTCTTATGACTGTGATTCGAGAATGTAATTTACTTGATCTTGTACGGTTTCTATTAATTCCAACAAAAGTTCCTTTATTTTGGAGATTTCATCCGTTTTCTTATGAAGTTTATCATTCGACAGCATTATCTGCGTCATATTAGCTTTAATTTCGTTCCAATCCTTCACCTAAAATTCATTAATACGAGTAATAAAAATGTATTTTTACTTCTATGGTTTAGCAAAAAAAATTAAATTTTAATTAAACTCTATTTTTACAAAATCTGGTCCTAACGGTGAATTGTTTTCCAATTGGTCCACTCTGTCCGTTATCGAGTCGAATTTCTCATGCAGTTTTATAAAATTACTAAAAATATTAAAATTTTTCAAAAGGTAATTACTAAGGGTTATTTTTTATGTTTTTTATGGTAAATAAATTACTCGTTTATTTTCGTTTTGGTCATTTCGTTTAACTAAATTAGAATTAATTAAATCGTTTTAATTTTAATACAAATTTGAATATAGAATTAATAACATTTAACTTTTATCTTACTTCAGCAGCGGCGAGCGATGTTAGTAATAAACCGGCGAAAAACAACGGATAAAGCAGAAATGTTGAGCTGAAATTAATTAAATATAATTTTAGCAGTAACTTAATATTAATTAATTTTAAAAAAAAAAGAATTTTACCGCATTTTTTCCATCAATTTTTCTTTACCATCTAACAAAATAAAATGAAGCGTGAGAATCCAAATAAATATCAGCTAATGATAAGCAATGTTTGAAACGTTGAATGTGTTAATATATCTTTTAGTTTAAATTTTAAGTACCACTCGTAAACCAATTAAAAAATAAATTAAGCAATAAAAATTGTCGCTTCAAAGTTTATCATTTTTTTTTTTTCTTAAATAAAGAAGTGCTTATAATTTGTTATGATTTTTTTTTCAGGGATCAACAACACCCTTGTAAATATTTACGCATGCGCACTTACTACGATAGTTCATCAATATTATTTTTTTTAATATAGTATTATATTTCAATAGTCAAAATTGCAATAAAATAACAAAAAAAAAAAAAAAACCAATGCGATACGTGTTTTAGTATAGTTGATGTATATTAAAATACAAGAATAATTCCACAAACAACCTTAAATTTGCGCGTTCGATTATAATAAAATTATTTACCGTTTTCAGGTGACTCATTTCCTTAGTAATAATTTTATAAAACAAAAACAAAATAATTGCTAGATAAAATTTTACTACGTTATTTTGATAATTACAATTAGCTGGATAAATTCTTACATAATCCTAAACATTAATATCTAAAAAAAAAAAATTTTTTAATAAATAAATAATTATTATTTCTATGTTTTTGCAAAAACACTTGCAAGAAACTTGTGCAAGTTGTTTGAGTAAAAACAAAAGTGCAGTTAATAATAATTATTTTTATTTTATTGTTCTTTTTGACTTACCGAGTGTAAATGCGTTTTTCGCATAGAGGATAATCGATATATCGATTGATATGCGTAGGAAATCGCGGGTCCCAAGTAATCCCTGTAGCACCATGTAAATAAATAATGCCCCAGCGTTCACCCGGCTGACCTTTGAAGTTGACGAAGTTTCCGGTATAAGTGCCCAGTGGTGTTCCATCGACCCACAGCCATTCACTTCCGTTGGTCTTCAGGCCGATCCAGAAATGAATGAGCCTGCTAGGGTTGTACATAACTTTCAGCTGACTGACCACCGCTTCGCTCGTCTCCCGATCTTTCAGCTGGGCTAAGCGCATGCCCACTTTGCTACATATGTTGTAAGCAGTGTCCCACACCACGTTCTCTTCGAAAACCACGTACACTTTGCTGTGGTATTGGAAACATTTGTTGGCTTTGTTGCAGTTCAAATCTAAATTTTACATAATTATTTAAATATTTTTTATGTGTAGGCCTATGTAGAGTTCATTTACTTTCGCAGTGTCTCCCGCTGGTTAAGAAAGGGCATTTAGTGCAGTGGTACGTGGTTGGCTCGCACTGTCCTCCATTTGAACATGGGTTGGGGTGACAAGTGTTGGAACTCTTTAAATTTATAATTATTATGATATTCACACATTGTTATTAGTTTCAAAATAAAATAATAATATACTTACAATATTTTTTTTTCCATTATTTCATTTCGAATGGGATAATTTCAATTATAAAATTAGACAAAAATAATTAATTAACGTAACAATTACGTTACTTACGTATTGAAAGGTGAATTTTGGAGACTGAAATCCATTCGTTCTAAATCTCCTTTAAATTTGCTGTTGCTTTCATTCGCCCAAATTTGCACCTTATTTTCGCAAAATGAAGTACACTGTGACGTCATTTCATTATTTACGTCATTCGCAGTTTCCCTCTTTTTCATTTTCTACCAAAATTTAACAATAATATTATTAGTTATTTTTTATGTAAATTTTTTTAATATAATAATTGTTATTATTATTAATAATATTTTATTTGAGATTTGTAACTTACTTGCTCTTGTACACTTTCCATTAATTCCAACAAAAGTTCTTTCATTTTGGAGACTTCATTAGAAATTTTCACGATTTCATCGTTGGAGGTCATTATTTGTTTCATATTAGCTTTCATTTCGTTCCAATCGTCTACCTAAAAATCATTAATAATTTTCCTCATAAAGTTGTTTTTTTTTTTTTTTAGTACCGTACCGGTAATTATTTTTTGGTTTTGCGCAAAATTATTTTTTTTTTTATAATTAAGCTATAATATTTACAAAATTTGGCCCTAATGGTGAATTGTTTTCCAGTTGGTCCACTCTGTCAGTTATCGAGTCAAATTTCTCATGCAGTTTTATAAAATTACTAAAAACCAAAAAAAAAAAAAAAATACTTTTAAGGTCAATTAAGGGTTTAATTTTACATTATTTTCTGTAAATTATTTACTCGTTTATCTTCGTTTTGGTCACTTCGTGTAACTAAATATCGTTTTAATTTTTAGTATTATTAATTTTGAATACGGAATTATTAATAACAATTTTAAATTTTGTCTTACTTCAGCAGCAGCGAGCGATGTAAGAAACACCCCGAAAAAACACCATAAACACAACAGAAATGTTGAGCTTGAAATTAATTAAATATTATTTAGTAGAAACCCCAATATTAATTAATTAATTTAAAAGAAATAGAATTTTTACCGCATTTTTTTCCAACAAATTTTTCTTCACCGCGTAACAAAATAAAATGAAGCGTAAATCCACAAAAGTTTTTGCTCTAAATAATGATAAGCAATATGTTTGAAACGTTGAACTTGTAATTATATCTTCTTGTATATATTTTAAGTGCCGCTCGTTAACCTTGAAAAACATTCAGCAATAAAAATTATCGCTTCAAATTCTATTCGTTTTTATATTTTTTAAAAGATTAAGAAAATATCCATAGCCTACTAGATCATAAAAACAGACGTAATTTTATCACCGGAGATGATGCCCATCTACCCCCGCAGCACCCCTCACTTCTCCCCCGGGTTTCCATCGATTTGCGTCACTCATTAACACCATCTTGAACTTCGGTTAATGACATAAAATTATTGAGAAAAAGAAAGGAGACACCCGTTAATAAATACGAATTTTAATAATTATTAAAATTGCATTTTATTGGCTCCATAACAAAAATATATGCATTAAAAATGTACGTTAGTTTAATAGCTACATATTTTGGTGGGATTATTTTTACTTAATGTAGAAAATCAATATCTGAAAGCAAAAAAAAAAATTAATTAATGAAATATTATTCTATGTCAAAAATAAACAAATACCGTATAGAGTGTTAGTTGGATGACGATAGTTTTGAAACATGAATAAATCAGTCAAATTTAATATAAAAAAAAAATTTTTTTTTTAATTTACTTTAAGTAACACCTCCCATTTAATAATAATAAAAAAAACAATTTTTAGAAAATAACCTCCACAACTGAGTCGGCACATGTTAATGCACTCGAGGAAATTTGAATTAATCTTATAGTAGATGCCGGCACTTGCCGAGATGCAATCGGCAGGTGCTGGCTAGAAATCCGCAAAAGCTTTAGCCGTGAAAGTGAGCACGTAAGCACGTGCCAACTCAGTTATAGAGGTCATATTCTAAAAATTGTTTTTATTATTATTAAATGGGAGGTGTTACTTAAAATAAATTTTAAAAAAATATTTTTTTTTTTATCAAATTTGACTGATTTATTCATGTTTCAAAACTATTGCCATCCAACGAACACCCTATATTTTATTTTGATTGAACTTACCTAGTGTAGATACGTTTTTCGCATAGTGGAAATTGCGTGTATCTAGCCACTTCCGCCGCAGCTCTTGGATGCCAAGTAATTCCATGGGCTTGATGTAAATAAATAATGCCCCAACGATCACCCAAATGACTTTTAAAGTTGCCGAAGTTTCCGGTGTAGGTCCCCAGCGGTGTTCCATCGTTCCAAAGCCATTCACTTCCGTTAGCTTTCAACCCGATCCAGAAGTGAAGGTTTCTGCTAGGTAGAAAGATAATTTTCAGCTGACTGACCACCGCCTCGCTCGTGTCCTTATCCTTCAGCTGGGCCAAGTGCATGCCCACCTTGTTACATATGTTGTAAGCCGCGTCCCACGACACGTTTTTTTCAAAAGCCACATACATGTTATTGTGGTATTGGAAACAGTTGTTGGCTGTGGTGCAGCTTAAATCTAAATTTTTCAATTTAAAATGCATATTTAAGTGTTGGTTTTTTTTAAGTGTATGTACAGAGCCGTGCCGTGCTATGATGCAAAGAGGCAGCCGCATCAGCTAAAATTTTTTTTTTTTAAAAAAATCGAATGTTGAAAAAATGGGCTAAAAAAATGAAAAAGAAATGGGGAAAAAATAAAAAAAAAAAAAATTGGTAAAATTGAAAAAACTAATTTAAAAAAAATTTGATAAAATAAAATTGGAAAAATTGAAAAAAAAAATTGATGAAATAAAAAACATTTAAAAAAATAAAATAAAAAAAATAAAAAATTAGAAAAATTGAAAAAAAAATTAATTAATAAAATAGGAAAAATAGAAAAAAAAAAATTGATGAAAAAAAATTAGAAAAAATCGAAAAGGGGCGCCAATTTGAAGACTTGCATCATATTGAAAAACATGTACCACACGGCCCTGTGTAGGTATATAAGGTTTGTTTACTTTCGCAATGTCTTCCGCTGGTTAGGAAAGGGCAGTTAGTGCAGTGGTACGTTGTTCGCTCACATTGCCCGCCATTTGAACATGGGTTGGGGTGACAAGTATTGGAACTCTTTAACATAAAATTAAGAAATTCAGACATTGTTATTAGCTTCAGGAAAAAATGAAAATATACTTACAAATGCATTTGTTATTATCATTTCATTTCGAATGAGTGGATTTCAATTTTATAAATAATAATTATAAATCAGACAAAAATTGTTAATTAAAAAATTGTGTATAAAATTAGCTGGATAGTCCAGAAGCGGATTTCTAAATAGGGCAGGTGAGGTCAGGGTCTCAGGGCGGCACAATTTTAGGGGCGGCCAAATGCGCAAAAAAAAACGATCAAAAAAATTTCCCAAAAATATCAAAACAATTTCGCAAAAAAATCAAAAAAATTTTGCAAAAAAATCAAACAAAATTTTGCATAATATTTATTATATTTATCAAAAAAAAATTTCGCAAATAAAATCAACAAAAATTCGCAAAAAAAAAAAATAAATAAATAAATAAATTTTTGCAAAAATATCAAAAAAATTTAACAAAAATATCAAAAAAAAATGCAAAAAATTAAAAATTAAATTTGCATAAAAATCAACAAAACTTCGCAAAAATATCAAAGTTTCTCACAATATCCCGTTTCTAGGAGCGGCCAAAACATTTTGGCCTCAGGGAGGAAAATTTGGAAATCCGCCCCTGTGGATACGTAATACGTTACTTACGTATTGAAAAGTGAATTCTTTAGACTGAAATCCATTCGTTCTAAATCTCCTTTAAATTTTCTGCTACTTTCATTCGCCCAAATTTGCACCTTGGATTCGCAAAATAAATTACACTCTGACGTCATTTCATTAACCACGTCATTCGTAGTCTCACGCTTTTTCATTTTCTGCCAATTTTAATAAAACTTATTTATTAATTAATTTTTAGTATAATATTCTCGAAATTGTAATTTACTTGGTCTTGCACGTTTTCCATTAATTCCAACAAAAGATTTTTCATTTTGGAGATTTCTTCCGTTTGGTTTTGAGTTTTAGATTTTTGATTCATTTCTTCGATCGACAGCATTATTTGTTTCATATTAGC
>JAQGAY010001785.1:0-12817 GCA_034698085.1 Polydesmus angustus
AATCCTCCTTCACGACAAAACGTGCTCGCCCTCACACGCTGCTTTAACCAAGAAGACGATTCAATATTTTTTTGGGAACTTTCTGGTCACTCTCCATAATTATAGTCCCTACATTGCACTTAGGGACCACTAAACCCTTCTTGTACTTGAAACAGTGAGCAACACTTTGAAAACGGCGAGGAACTCGAGACTGACGTCAGTTGGCGGCAAATTTCTTTGCAGATCGGGTTAAAGAAACTAATAAAACGTTACTAAAAGTGTTTAAATCTGCATGGGATTTTGTGAAATTCTGAGGTAGATATGTAATTAACTAAAGCTGTAAATAAAAAAAATTTACTTACGAGTTAATTTTATTTTTTGACCAAACGATCCAGACTTTACGAATAGCCCTCGTATATTCGGCATTCTCCGATGAAGTTTTTTTTGCCGAACTCGTGAGTTTTTTAATATCTCAAATGAACGAAAGAGTTATAAAAAATAATAATCGCAATAAAGTTAGGCAAGTTCGCAATTATTCAAATGGAAATGTAATTAATGTTTTGCATTTTACAGACCTAATAAAATTAACTAAGCTCAAAATTAAAATAAAAAATGGAGTTAAACAAATTTTAAAATTATTGCAGTAGGTCTACAGATGAAGTAAGATGACTACTGTATATGATATCACTCAGATCTGGAAAGGAAAATAAATAATTTTGCTTAGCTTATTTTGCAATTCAAGTTAGCTCTTAAGTCAACATTAATTTCTTTCTTTTTATGCGAATTTATATTCTTCATTATACCGTTTTATATTATCCGATTTATTTTTCTTGCGAATAAGAAACCTAAGAATATTACCCGAAAACAAAATAAATGAAAATTTTCGTCACGATTGGCGATTGCCATCAAATAGCCAATCGAAGTTTTCAAATTACGAGGCTTATTTTTATTTAAAGTAAATTTGATTTTTCTAATTTTTTTTTGTTATTTAAAAAAAAATTACAGGCTTTTCTTGGTAAATATGAGCTATTTTTCCATGTATTTGTCTTTCCGTTTTATGCAGGTTTTTACCCATTTTACAAAGGTTTTGCGACCCTCCGCAAAAACATTTTCCTCCGATTTCTTGTTCCACCGCCATAACCCAAATTTCTGTCGATTAAGGAGACATTTGGGATATTTTTAACTACCCCACTTACTCCCCTGATTTAGCACCTTCTGAATTGCACCTTTTTACCTCCCTAACTAAGACTCATATGGGTGGGAAAAAAATTTAAACTGTCTAAGGAGACGGAAAAAAAAAAGTTATGAGCTAAAAGATGGAAACGGAGGGAAATTTCTTTGCAGAGGGTCGCGAAAACCTTGTAAAACGGGTAAAAACCTGCATAAAGCCTCGTAGATTTTTCAAATGACAAATTCAATACTGTTTTCCAGTTCTTATAAAACATGCAATATTTTACTGAGCAGAAGTGTTTTTTAAAGGGAAAAAAATGCATTTTTTGAGATTTGTAAGCAAAAAGTGATTTCTCGGGTGATTATCTGAAGTCAAATAAAAGTATAACCATTTAAACTAAAATAATATAATGTAATCCTTGCTTTTTAATTACAGGAATAAATTTCAAAGACATGTACAGCATTAGTTTTGTACTGAATATACATGTACGGTGAAATATCCAGTGTCATAGTGCTAAAAATAACTTTTTACTAAACTGTAGCATGTAATCCAGTCTTTACTTCTTTCATAATTTATATTTATAGTAGAATTGGTCATAATTTAATGAAAATTAGTATTTTATACATATAAGTAGCCAGTTTTAAAAATTACAGTAATTATTGTATTATTTCGTCATTTTTCTTCTATCCCACATGATTTACACAACATTTTGAATAAAAATAGCGTGAAACAGATTAATAAAATTTTCTACGTTGAGATTTTATAATAAAAATAAAATAACTTGAAAGAGAAATAAAAAAAAACCCAACGGATACCTACGAAGAATCTTTGGCTGTTTGATCCTGAATGCCAGGTGGTAACAGAGTAGTCGACGGCCCTTGTATCCTAATAATTGTTGCTTGAGCAACACTGGATGGAACGCTACCGGTAGTTCGCATTGAATTAAAAGACGTGACTTGATTTCCTAAGTGTAATCTATTATTTGCCACCTGCGAAACTGCATGCAAAACACCGATAGCAGGACCCGATGTGTTGGTAGCCATAGATGTTGCCGAAGTGGGCCGAAGAGTTAAGTTTGTTTGAGGAGTGATAATTCTCGCAAACACCGGTTGCTGTTTTCCTTTAACACCAACATTAGTTTGTGTAACGGGAATAACTTTTACACCATGAATGGTTTTCATGTTCATCGGTGTGACCGTGGTCGCTGACAAAGGGCGTAAATTTTGTTGCGTAGCCATCACAACCGTTGGAGTTGAAGGACCAGTAGCCATTAATCCAGTAACTACAGTCGCTGGTTTAATAGTCCTTTGAGAAGCTGCGGGAGCTGTTGGTTGCATTCCACTTGTCAAAATTAAATTTTGTGATGCGGCGGATGTTGTTCCAATTGGAACAGTAACTGCTGTTTGTGTTTGCTGTTTAGTGGTCACCACTACCGTATGATTACTTTTACTTAATTGACTAATATTCGCATTAGAAGTCCCAGCCGTCGATACAATTTTTATTCCGCCCTGAGTAGCGAGAATGGTTGGTTTTGTAATACTTGAAACTTGACTCTGTAATCAATTACAAATTTCATTATTAAAAACAAAAAAAAAATTATTTAAACAAAATTAAATTATTGAGTTACCTGCTGCTGAGTGGCTAAGCTTGACGTAACAAATCCAATTTGAGACGGGGTTGTGACAAATTTTTGTTGATTGGAAACAGTGGTTCCCGTCACCGACATCAGATTGGATGTTGGTACTTGAGATACCAGAGTCAAGCGAGGGAGAGGATGTTGCGAAGTTAGCGTAGAATTCGTAGATGTTTGAACCATATTAATATGGCTAGTTTTATTGCCGACAGAACGTATCATGTTGCTACCTTGAATTTTGATTGTAGTTGTACCTGAAAATAATCATTTGTTTGAAATAATACTTTTATCATCATCGTATCGATTTGTTTCTTTACCCTGAATAGGTTTCCCATGCTTCTGCGAAGCTGCTAAAGTGCTTGCTATAAGATTTCCAACGGATACTACTTGAGGGGGTGAAATGATCCTCGCTACAACTGGCTTTGAAGCTGTTACAGCATTTTGAATAGAAGGGTCCTGAAGTCCTTCTTGCTTAAAAACAATAGTTGGAACCCCTTGAATAGCTCCTTGAGATAACTTTTGCGTAACTATAGATGCTGAAGTAACCGAACTGCTAGCTATCGTTGCAGCAGTGTGAGGTATTCCTGAAGGCACTAGTTTCAAAGCTCCTTGAGAACCTATAGTAACGTTCTTAACAGCTGCAGCCGCGGCGGCAGCGGCCGCTTGCTGGACCATAATGGCACCAACTGCCTTAGGAGTTGGTGTTACGGTCAACTGCGCAACTGTGGTGGCACCACTCGTTTTATTTGATGAAGATAATAACGAAGTGGAAGTCGAAGTAGTCCCAACCAAATGAACTTGAGCTAAGTTCGTCAATGAAGAAGAACTTACTAATGATTTTGCATGAGCATCAATGGAACTACTAAAATAATAAATTTGAAAACCTTTACGTTTGTTTTTTCAACTAAAAATATTATTTTTACCCTGCAGATGAAGCAGTAATTATCAATGCTGAATTAATTGATGGCTCAGTCGGGTGATTAACATCACTAGATTCTTTTCTCATTGCAGTTGTCATTTCGGAACCAGACATAGAGTTATTTCGAACGACACTTGATTTTGGAAATGGTGTATTTATTACAGGTTCCTTGACCGTTGAAACGTTTTTTTCTTGCAATTTCAAACCAGCATTTGCGAGAGTTGAAACAATCGCTGGAATATTCGCCGATTTACTCGTCTAAAAAATTAAAATGGCTTTTAATAGATTCAACATCAAAGATGAAAACAAAAAAGTATTATAAATTAATTTAAACATTTCAATACTTCTCTTATAAATCTTCGCCTACTAAATGTAAACTTATTAAAACTGTCGTGGCGAGCCACACTTAAATTCACAGGAGGTAAAAAGCCAAAATTATTGTTAAAACGTCGGCAAAAACTCTTTATACCGCGTGTCCAGAAATAATAACCCCAGCATATATTTCACATGGTACTACAGCACTGTACTTCATTAACAAACTTTGCAATTGACCCCCACTTTATTCAAATGCAAAAATTCAAGTTTAAACTAATAGTCGTGAAATTATTATTAAGAATGTTAACCTAAACACATTTTGCGTGTTTAGTACAGTTGGCCTACAGCCTACATTGTAAATTTTTCAACCGTAAAACAAAGTATTTAAAATGCATTCAACATTGCATTGTTTAACTATAATTAATTATTTTAATAATGAATTTCTAGTGGCATAATCCTAACTGCTTTCATTAGAGTAATTGGCTGGTTAAATTTGAAATATTACTGTTTTTGGATTATATTGGGCCTATTGCTTGCCACGTATATACGAGCAATTGCAATGAAAAGCTAAGTAATAAATCTTTTGAGATATCTGTGGTGAGTCATGTTAATACAGCTAAGTACAACCAAAAAATAATTTAACTACCTATGAAATAACTCTTTATTCAAAACATTATCGTAACAGTAAACTTTTGTGATTGAATTGTTCACGAGGATTTTGAAAAAAATGTTTAATTTTTACAACAATTATTAATTTATATATGAATATGATTATATTACAAGCAATTATAAAATTATTAAATGATTATTATACACTGTAGGCTATGTTATATACAATTATAATAAAATTTCTTGCTTTTGTCTATAGGCTACATGTACAAGACTTTACTGTGAAACTGTACTTTCTGTGATTTTTCTGTGGCTAAATTATTTTAAAAATTAAATCAAAATCTTATTTTAAAGAATAATTAACAAATATCTGCGAGTGAAAATAGCAAATAATGATTAAATAAAAATGAAGTTTAAATTTTTTACCTTTGGTTGGATGGTTTGCCGATTAAGGGTAGAGCTATTGCGGTTAGCAGGTAGAGTAGATATCGTACTGACAGGTGTTGTAGGATTTCCACTACACTCGGAGTTATTACTTGATGAATTATCAAGACTAGAAATGTTAGAAACTCCGGTTTTTGAAGGTTTACTTTTCTAAAAAAAATTAAAAAATGTACCGGTAATTGATAACAACATATTTAAAATAAATCTAGATATGCAGTTTTAAGATACTAACTGATGGTTTAGATTTCGGTTTAACGGATTTTTTCGCTTTCGCTGCTGCCATTTGTTCTTGATGAATGCGTTCTTAAAATAATTAAGTTAAACATTTTAAGAATATTATATAATAAAACAATTACCATAATCTTCTTCACTACGATTTCTATGCAAATATATCCACATTTTTCGATTTACATCATATTTTACACATGGATCACTTTCGTAATGAAGACGATCTAACGCTCCACTCACAACCGTATGTATCTAAAAAGCCCAAACTAGTTAATAAATTTTCAACATTTTAAACTATTGCATACATTATTACTAACTTGGGCATCTGTAGATGGAGACAAATATTGAGATCCTTTCAATAATTCGCAAATATCGGCTCTAGTTCCTTCACCATTAGGTAAACGAGCTGCAGCATCGCGAACTGTCAAATAAATAAAATTTGATTTAATGTTTTAAAAATTGTAATCAAAAATTTACCTAATGAAAGAATTGTCACAAATGGCGGCCTATCAGATACTAACAGGGAGTGCTCCCTAGCTTTATTCATAGAAGTATCTTTACCATAAACACCTTTGACTGGACCAACAACCGATTCATAGCCATGCATTGCTATAGTATAAGCCATATGTGGATTTTCGTATCGACATTTTTCCTTTAATTCATTGCTCACACATTAATTACAATATTCAAGTAAATTAATATAGTAATTAAGCTACCTGATTTCTATAGGCCATTTTCTCTTCATCAGTCATTTTACGAACTGCCCAATCCGTATGTCTAGAATAATCATTCAAATAATTATGAGAATTTCTTTTAGAAATTTTTTTTTGTTATAATTTATTCCTACACTCTAGGAGGTGGAAGCGTTGGAGATGAAGGTTCACAATCGTCTGTCACTTGTACGTGCTCTTCCTGCGCTCTAGTTTCCATCCAATGCGCAGCAAGGGGAAGTAAAATTTCATCAGAATCTCTATAATCTCCAGCCCAACGCCATGTTTCACTATTATCTTTATGATCAACAAAAGACACGAAATTCTCCGGGTATGTACCTACATTTGCAGTTAAAAATTTACGTTTTCTTTAAAAAATCAATTATGAAAATTACCATTTGCTTTTCCATTTAAATATTCTAATGCTGAAAGTACCATTTCTGACCAATTAACATTAGAGCTACACCAATCGTTTAGCCCGCTAAATGGATTATCCTGCCAGGTTTTAACTTTATCTTCCAGCTAATTTAAAAAATAAATATGTATATTTGTATATAAAGTTTATTTAAGCTACAACTACCTTCGGAATTGTAAAATTAGATCCGGAACCTTTAGACATAAAATCTCGAAGTAAAGCAAAAAAAGAAGTAACTGTACTGTGAGTTAACATAGGAGATGATGCCCTTGGTAATGGAACTTTATATTCATTTTCACGTTTATTTTGATGAGAACTATTTATTCCAATAGCCGGATGGCTAACAGTGGAAGAATTTCCCATATACGAGTCTAAATCCTCTATTACTTCAACTTTTGGTTTCAATAAAGCTACGTCGTTAGGTGATGCTGTAACGTTCTCTAAACCACGTACTGACAACTGGTTTAATGAATTTAAAGTTGGCACAGAAGATTTCTTTTTATCATTCCTCTCTTTATCTTTACTTGTTTTTTTCCTATTCGATTGTTCATCTTAATATCAATCACAACAAAAAGATCAATAAAAAATACAAAATTATATTCGAAATTTTTTTTTCCTCACTCAATTTCGGAGCTGAGCGTTTTGAAATATTAGCACGAGCCCCCACATCATTAATATTAATTTGACTTATATCAAATTCTGGATGAGACTATGTTTTAAAAAAATTAATTATATGTAATTCTTCTAAAGATATAAATCGTTTATACTTTATGTTTGCTTCGATTGATTTTATAATTTTGCAACAGTTGTCGATACATGTCGTCGTTCACTTCAAAAGGACTTACAGATCTAACAGTCGTCAGAGCAGTAGATCCTAAATTAAATCCAAATCAATAAATACAACCTTTTCATAATGTTAACAATTAACAATAATTAATTTACCGTTAACGTTATGTCTAGGAGCAAGAGTTGATGAAACGCTTCCTTCTTCCATGTTTATAGAAGATTCTAAATTTACTGACTGCTTCTTCTGACGCTTATTCATTTTTGGAAAGCCACCTTCTAGAACAAATCCATATTACATCATTAAAAACAAAGTATTAATAATTTTAAAAAATGTTGCACCAGGATAATTTTCATCCTCAGAGGAAGAAGCAAGTTCCCCAATTTCTTCGCGCATTCCTTGTAATTCTCTGTAGTCAATGAAATTAGTTTGGCAATTCAAAACTTGTAAAAATAAAACTATTTACCTAAAATAGCGCCGTTTTGTCCGATGTTCGATGGCGTTCAGCTTTGGTCTAGCGTGTACTCTTTCTAAACGTGCAGGCTGATCAGGAGGTAATTGCGAGCAAGATTCCAGTAATCTCTAAATTACAACGCAAATTAGTGTTAATAAGCATTTAAAGATTAATGCCGGTAAACTTATGTAAAAATACAACTAACTTTTCTAGATATTAATATTTCTTGTAATAATTTATAAAAATAATGTTGTTGTTGCGAAATATATTCTTGGTATTTCGAATTCTTTAAAACACAGGCCATTTTTGATATATCAGGTGAAAAAAATCCATCTTTCAATCAACAGAAATTGCACATGAATTTATTTTATACTTTAATTTAACAAATTCATATCATACCTTTTAATTTTTTGTGAAAAATATCTAAAGGATTTCCAAATTTAAAATTTACACCAGAAAACAAATCCCTAAAAAAACGATATTATTTATTCATGGAATAAATGACATTTATTGATTAGTGGGATAAAAAGTCTATATCTGTAGTTAGAAACAAACGTCAATAACTCTGAAATTCGTATTGAAGTAAATTACTTTATTAATTTATGCTTCCTCGCAGCATCCTGATCAGGAAATGATGGCAAAAATTTCTGAAATAAAACAACAGTATAGTTAACAGTTGGGCGTTAGATTTGAATTGATTCATTACCATCAGGTGAGCCCGATGCTCATTCCGCAGAACTCGTTGCCACGTTTCATAATTTAAAACTTCTTTAAACAATAATTTCTATATTAAGAATAACCAAATTAATCTTTATAACAAACATTCAATATTTATAAAATTAGAATTGAAAAGCGTTTTGCCAGGAGAAAACACATACCAACATCAACCATACAAATACGCTTTTATTAATTAAAAATCAGACAATTTACCTGTTCACACAATTCTTGTGGAATATCTATTATTGTATCTCCAAGTTTGCATTTTTCCACTGGAGTTTCTTTATTTGTAAACATAGATTGCTCCTCCAACATTATTTCATGTAGAAATTAGGCAGTTCACAACACAGATTAAATTTACTAAATCATTCATAACTTCTCACCAATATAGTTAAATTTTGTAAATTTCAAAGATAATTCTTTCAGTTAATATATATTACAAAAATATATTCGGCCAAATATAAATACTTTTTTCTAAAAAACACGATAAATTAACAAAAATGATGAGTTACGAACTTGATGTAGCATACATATAGCCCTCTAGTTATTAAACGGAGAATTATTTTGCTGGTTGATTCACGCCCTCTATTGGTGAAAACAACAATTAGCAGCGCCTGTGCTTCGGGGGCCCCAGAAATCTTGCCCGCGAAATCTTTAAAAACCTCTTTTTCTATATGAAGCCATCACAAAGAGACTCACGACAAAGGAGCAATACCTGTAGGCCTACAGTTCAATCTGTCACAATCATTATACACCTTTTGTTTCGAATCTTGGGCTTATTCTATAGAATAATTATTTTGATTTCAAACGTTTATTTTGAATAAATTTAACACAATAATTTTATAACAAAATTATAAAGTAAAACGTTTCAAATAAATAATAAAATTCCAGTTTATAATAAATTTTATTTATTTATAAATAAAACGCGCTCAAATTTCAATTCCAAAAAATTAATTAAAAATAAATACATTATTAAAATAAAAACAAAATTTTTAGCTAATAAAATAAGAATATTTTTTTATTGTGAGATTGGAGAATCTAAAATAATATAATCTCTCGGGTTTAAGGCTGTTTTTAGGTTGTTAATTAAACTTTTGAGAAATTGTTAATATTAAATAAAAATTATAATAAAATTAAAATAACCAAAATGTGAAATTAAATTATTCCGTTTACAAAAATCTAAAGTACCGGTAGTTAGAATTAAAATTAAGTATTCTTTCAATACGGTAATAATCAATAATGGTTTCCATGTCATACATTTCTTTATTTTGGCAACCAATCTAAAGTAGTTAGAAATTCACAGTTATTGAAAAACCTACTGCCAAAGTAACGTTATGAATGACAAAGCAAGGAAAGTAGTAAAAAAGTATATTATATTAATAAAAATTCATTAAATCTTATATTCATCGAGAAACAATTATTTTTAGATCTTATCAACAGCCCCATCAAAGATTGTATAATAAACAACCTGTACTGCTTCAGCCAGCAACATCTAAAGAACCTCATCCATATCCCTACATAAAATCTCCCGACGTTTACTTACTAAAATTTAAGTATGAAGAGAAAGAAAAAATATCCGAACCAGTAAATAAACTCAAAAGTTAAATTATAACATTATATTATTATGGGTTCTTATAAAAACTTATCAGCTACCAGAAGAAGTTATTGAAAAGTTAATTTTAGATTCAAAATTTGGGAATGAGTTTATCGAAGAATTTGTATCTACATTGATAGAGCCAGAAGTGCGTGAAATATCTTTGAGTTTCACAAAACGACAAGGTCCAGCAAATATGGTACATTCAATGTTTTAATAATAAAATTAATTATTAAGATTATTTTTAAATTATTAAATAGCCATCTACAACACGCTCTATAACCGATTTTTTTAAGAAAAAAAACCCTGCAAAACTAAATAAAGTACTTAATATAATGTTCTTGATCAATATTAAAAAAATAAAAATTTCAAGAACTATTAAACTTCTTTAGGATAAAAAGTCAACAGAGGACCCAATAGTCGAAAATATAATTATGGAAGAAATAAAAAAATGCTTGGTAACCTTGTTATGGCATTGTTTAGATGAAAAAGGTGTATTTTTGGAAGATCAAATTTACGAACAAGTAACAAATTTATATTTAAAAATTTTAAATTAATAATAAAAATGTTATTGTAAAAAGATTGCGAAAAATGATCGAGGATACTCGATATCTTTGGATTTAGTACCTAAATTAAATCGTCATTGCATTTCAATTGCTCAGGGAATAAAAAATAAAAAATGGCCAACAGCTAGCAACGAATTTAAAGGTAATAATTATTGTCCAACCTTTGTTTTTATTGAATCTAAGGCATCGAAATCTTAAGATGTTCCAACAAGAAACTATATTTACAATTTGCACAAGTGTTGGAAGGAGCATATGAATGTTGAAAACTATGCAGCTCAACAACTACGTCTACAATTCATAAATGAAGCGGTAAATATATTTTAAGTAGAATGTTCAAAAATAATGTGTTATAATAATATATTTTTAGATATGGCACCATCTCCTTATCGAATCAGTTAATTCAACTAAAGAGTCAGTTAAGAAAATAGACTTAGAAGAATCGCGTAGTGTAACTTTGATCAATAAATAAAACAGATTAGTAATTTTGCTTTCAAAAATTTTAATTTACCTTGAACAGCAAATTTTATCTTATACAGACACGATTCTTTCATTCAGTATTAACTGAGACTGTGTTAATTTTGATAAATACATAACCATCAGCAAATCCTATTTTGGATTACAAAAAAATTAATTATAGTTTTAAAACAAAATAATCACAACTTACTTTTTTATTTGAATTAATCATCGTCTCGAATTCTTCTGGATCCATTTGTGGAACGCTATTAACCATATCAAGCAAAGCTCGACCAATGGAATTATCAGGTTGTACACGTCCCGCCTAACCAAAATTTAATTAATAACTTAAAAGATAATGCAAGTTAGAAATATTTACAATCACGTCATTGACGTATGTTGTAACAACGTCCAGAAGTTCTAACAGCTTTTTAGTAGCGTTGCAAATAACATCTAAATCTTTCGTTAAGGCTACAGTTTGAGTAGATGTATATTTACATTTTTGGGCTAAATTCACTGTTTTGGGGAAAAAGTTTTATTAACAAGATGCAAGTTGATGATTAGCAACCGCCCACCTCCAATAATTTCAGGGCCATAATTGGAAACTTCAATTTGAAGCGGAGTAAACATTGTTCCGTTAGTTTTTCCTGGTACCCCCATTGATGTACTAAATTAATATAATATAATTATTCGTTACTTTTAAAATTAAGCCACTAGCAAACGAGTACCTTATGTATGCTTTAATCCCCATTCTTCCATTTTTTAAAGTAGTATCTACTGTTAAATGTACTGCCTGTACTGCTTCTCTCGTATAGTATTCATGAATTAAAACGGACTGTTCAGTGATGTCGTGCCCTGTTGCATACCTATTTAATTATAAACGTTATATCACATAATTTCCACACAAAATATTAATATTGTTGCACTTACCATCCAACTATTATTTCATTTACATTAACCTTCTTGTGCAAATCGTACATATTTTTCGCAAAATCAAGATCAACCGCTACCTATAAATACAAAAGCACATGTGATTACATAATCGCAGCACACGTAATGTACTGGTAGAACCATAAAACATATGGTAGCAATGATAACTAAGTATTACTTTACCTCATCCTCAAACTCGGTATGTGGTACACAAAAACTATGGGTGATTTCTACAGCTCCTTTATCGTACATTCCTAAAACACGTGAAGTTGAGAGAATACTTAATTATTAACAATCGGCTTCGCCATTTTCGCAAGTCCACGCACCGGTCTTTCATTGCCAGGCATGCTTCCAAAATCATTTTAATGAAACAAAGAATTATATACTTTACCCAATAACGTTCCAATAACTCTATTTGATCCTTCATTTCTTCTTTCGTACGAATCAACAATACTAAATAAAACAACAGGATGAATTTTGGCTACCAAGTTCAACGCCATTTTTCAGCTTTGAAGGCAGACAGGAAATACGTCACCGCAAAATAATAGTGATCAGGAAGTATGAAAGTCCAATTATGGCAAAATATTCATTTTGTAAAAATTATTTTAAATTAGATATTTAAATAACGATACTGTATTATAAAACCTACTGTACGTTCAAACTCAAAAACGTAAATTATTATTCATTTCGCCATTAAACATTGAACTTAATGTTCACATATTAAATAAATTTAAAACCCAATAAAGTTCAGTATAGGCCTACGACAAATAATTATTATTATAATTACTGTATGACATTGTAGGCTACTGTAGGCCTATAATAATATTGAAATATTTTAAGACGTGAAAATTGAAAATAATAAACGTGGTCATTGCAATTTATTTATAATAAAATAT